>JAGPOY010004019.1:0-12432 GCA_018983105.1 Silene uniflora | reverse complement strand
ATCTTGGAGTCTCGTTCTTAGTTTACGTTACGTTTTTAGGCTTTTAGAAAACGTATCGTTATTGTGCGCAATCAATGTTTCCTGCTACCAGGATGTAAATATCAAATTTCCCTCTTTAGGGAGTACTAGTGAATGAAAATCTACTTCCTACCTTGTGCCTTCGTATTGCTTGTTGTTGCTTTGTTGTGAACGACTCTTTGCCTTCACTTTACTAACAAGCCGTGTTTCGGGGATCGACACGCACTAGGATCCCGAACACACCCGAGACCCCGAGTATCGTGCTAGTGGGCGATCCCTCACTAGTTCGAATAGCCTTGTTGCTTGCATCTTCCCTTGATTCGGGCAAGGGTGCGCGCCACGATCCGGCTAAAGTACCGGACCGTGACACCTCGCCCCTGCCTGTGGCCGCTATATTTGATGTTTACTAGAGTATACGTGACAACCTACAAACCACGTATACGAGGTTAACTATCCGAAGACGACGGACTCAAAATCTAAAAACTACAACCTCAAACTATCTTACCCACACAAAAATATTCTTAAAAGGTTCATCGAAAATTACACCCAAATTTTAACTACTAAATTTTCCCAATTGTTTTTCGTGGGTGAGATTTCGCGAACCATCCTCTTTCGTGTGGGTAAAAGTTATTAAAATCGGTATACAGTAGTAAGTCTAAGAGCCTTCCATGGTTGACACGACTCTATCACAAGAATCCCAAAAGCTATCACAATCTTCTTCTTACGCCCATGCACTTTGGTAAAGATTCTCTTAGATAAACAATATAAATGCACCCTAATTTAGGCTCTGTTTGGCAAGCTATTTCAGGTACCTGATTTGGTCAAAGTAGCTTATTTGACAAAAATTTCAGGTACCTTATTTTTGTGTGCGAGTTTGGTAAGTAGCTTATTTAACCAAATAAGCTACCTGAAATGAAAAGCTACCTAGAGTAGAGATTTCAGGTACCTGATTTGGTTTTATTTTCCCTTTTTACCCCTTAAATCTATACTATTAAATAATTATCATATCCTTTTACGTCATTTCATTAAAATCAGTTACCTTTTCAGTTAGTTTGCCAAACATTGTTTTATATAATCAGCTACCTTATCAGTTCCTAATTTTCAACTACCTTATCAGTTACCTTTTCAGGTTTCAGTTACCTCTTCAGTTTTCACTTTTCAGCTACCTTTTCAGGTTTCAGCTATCTTTTCAGTTAGTTTTGTCAAACGGAGCCTTATTCTCTACGTAATCAAATGGATTTGATGTTGTGGTTACTTACTTCATCCTTTGATCATGAGGTAGGTTTCAATCCGCGTTAATGATAATGGAGCAAATTCTTTGGTTGATCGTTTACTTCTTCGTGAAAGCACCAGCAACCGAGAAGACTACATTGTTGTTGACGATGAACACTCTGCTTAAACAATAAAAAAACAAAAAACAAAAACTTATTCTTTGCGTAACCGTCTTTTACATTTACATCATGTAAAAAGACCAAAACGTACGACTAGGTATACACGTGTATTAAGCCACGTCATATTTCATAAGGGTGTTTTTGTCTTTTACTTAAAAGAATAATAACCCTAACCTTTTTTGGAAGTATATAAAGTGGTGATGAGACATTGAAGGGCGAAAAAGAGAGTTTGTTAGCCGCCTTTTCTCTCAAATAATTGGTTACAAACAATTAGATCTATTTAATTTTGGTAAAGACATGTTTTCAAGGAATTTTATGCTTGGTGGTAAATTTTCTTCTCCAAATTTTAGGTGAATTTTTGTTTCCAATTTTAATTATATTATTAAACGGATTCGGATGATGATTCATGTTAATCGATTGCGTTTCATGTTCGAATTAAGACTTAATTGTTGTTGTTGATTTTGTTTTGTACTCCCTCTCATTCAATAGATTCTTTACGTTTCATGGAAATACTTCTCACGTAAAAGCCCTGTTGATTGGGAAGAAATACATGATATGATGATGATCATCTCAAAGTAATTTTTTGAGACATATTTCCTGAATCGTCTCAAAGACTCTTTCCTAATTTCGTTGTTAATTGACTATTGTTATGTCAATAGTATCTTTCTTATTTCTATTTGTGAATAATTGTATTAGATTAGCATAATTAAGATTAGGAAAACTAAAGTCTTGTATTACTATAAACCTTCTATATTATTGTAATTGTTATATTGTTATTAATGTCAATAGTATCTTTCCTATTCCTATTTGTGAGTAATTGTATTAGATTAGTCTAAGATTAGGAAAACTAAAGTCTTGTATTAGTATAAATAACCCTCCTAAATTATTGTAATTGTTATTGTTCAAGTCAATAATACACAATGTGCTCAAGTGCTTTTTTATTGCCTATATGTAGTTGGGGAAGGAGACTCTAGTAAGGATGGTCGTCCTCTTGAACAATGAAGATTACATGTAAGTTAAAGTTATTTATTAACTCCTAATTAATTTGATTTGATCATATCATATCCCGGTTCTGTTACTGAGAATCTTTCTACCAATTCCATTCATCCTAATCAATAGTTTTTTGTTGGAAATCCTAAGAAAAAAGTTAAATAGATAACAATTGATGGGGACAGGCGGAGTAGTTGCTCATATGAGTTGGCATATATTAGAAGTTGATTGGTTGAGTTGTATGAGGTTTTGGTTGGGTCACTTGTGTGATTGATTGAATGGATTTGATGCATTTGATGTTTAATGGGATATTCTACGTTGTATCTCTATATTTTTTTTATATTTTATGGTGTACCTTTTTTGAGGGCTAAAAATATTTGACTGTCTATGATTCGTGGCTACAAACTCAGAAGACGGCAATTTTTTTTTTCTCAAATTAAAGATCTCGTAAAAACGATCAATTTGAAAAAAAAAGATCGTTATGTTATGAACTCGCAAGCACGAGATATAGTCGGTCAACGTTTATTTTGTTAAAAACGTTTGACCGACCATAACTCTGGCCAAGAGTAGTTAAAAAAGTGGCAATAATTTTTTTTTCAAATCGAAGATCTCGTAAAGACGATCAATTTGAAAAAAAATAGTCGGCGCACGCATTCCGAACTCGTAACCATGAATTATAGGCGGTCAAAATTTTTTTGTGGAAAATTAAAGGTATTCCTTAGAAAACCTGATAGAATATCGCATGTTTAATTCATCAAATAATTCTTTAAATAAGACAAATATTATGCCTAGGAAATAACAAGATGTACGTCTGAGTGGGTTAGTATTTGACCTGTGTTAAGCGTAAGACAAATACTTCCATCTTAAATGAGATTTGTGTTACTTTGATACTTTGTGATGAATTCTAACTTCAATTCAACCCCCAAAAATCTTATACTGCTTACAACTAACTAGGTTCGATCAAAACTCTATTCTCTTTTTTTTTTTTTTTTGATGACCCAAGGGAATACCCGAACATCCTGCAAGCTCAGGGACCAGGTAAGTCATCAAGGTTGCCCTTGACGACAGGTAATACCGCAGCACTACCGTGTAGGGAGTCGAATTCGAGACCTCTCAATACGTTGCCATATTGCAACGCTTTAAGGTAATCCCGCGCTCTACTACACTCAAACCACTTTGGTAAACTCTATTCTCTTTCAAAAACACTTTTGAGCTCGCTTGAAAGTTGAAATGAAGCTAATTGTTCCTATCTCGAACTGAACCGAACCTAACTTATAGGAGCTGAACTGAACAGAACTTATAGGAGCTGAACTGAACTGAATTTATATATATGAGTTAAACTGAACTGAATTTATATATATGAGTTAAACTGAACTTATAGAAGCTTAACTGCATTTATAAGAGCTGAACTAAACTTATATGAGCTGAACTTATATAAGTCGACTTTTCTAAAAAGTTATACGAAGTAAGATTTTGGCTATGCTCTTATAAATTCAATTCAGTTAGATCCTATAATATCTTAAAGTAAAGTCTAAAACAACATAGCCAAAATATTACTCTGTACTTCGTACTCCGTATTAGTTTTCCATTTATTTCCATTTATCCTCCTAGAAAGACAATAAAAAAGGGATTGAGAGAGTAAATCAATTAGCAAGAAGTTTCATATCTTATTTTCTCCTCATTAATATCGTCATAAAGAAATGCTCCCTCCATTTTCTTATACTACGATGTTTTGCCTTTTGAGTTTTGAGGTGAACATTTAACTTTAATTTTTATCTAAAAAGTATACCATTAAAGCTCTTACGAGTTACGAGAAGGGACTAGGGAGCGGCTTATGAAAGAGTGGAAGAGTTGAGGTCGGGTTGAATTAGTTCTAATCATTCTAGGATTTAGCATATTTTTTGGCTCTTAAATTTTTTATGAAAAGAATTTTCGCCGTAAAAAACATTCATATTTACTCTACACAACATATGTGACGTACATATCCGTTACAAGCTTACGATGTGTTAAATATAACCCACGTGAAGAGATAAGACAAAAACAAATTGTCTTGGCAATAACGCCAATAACATTTTGTTTTGTGTTAACATTCTCTTGATATTGAAAAGAGAATATAGTGTTTTGAAAAGTAAAAGATACTCCGTATAAAAATAAAATAGACGGAGTACTGAAATTTCATGTACTTGAAGTAAATCAAATCAAATAAAGTATTAATAGGTCTTCCTTAAGACGATTATCTCGGATAACCCATCTTAAGGTATAACCTAGAGGACACAAGAATTTTCCACTTGTATAGATGTTAGTGACCATGGGACCAACCTTTTGCTAATCTTAATAGATTTTGTTTTTGTCTTATGTGTGATATTTAACCCGTCTTAAGGTATATCCATACCAAATAACTACATTTCCCGACCATTGGAACTATGAGTATAATTTTGTTCAAGGCCACATTTTATTCAATCAGACAATCACAAATTCTCATTTGTGACGGACACTATCCGTCACAAATGAATGACGGATACCATTTTCTCTCACAAAATACCCATCAGGGTGAGTGGAGAAGCACATGGAGGGTGCCCACCTTGTCCCCTCTACCCATTTCCTCTCACAAAATACCCGTCGCAAGATCCGACCCGTCGCAAGATCCGACCCGTCGCAAGCAAGACCTACTGTTATTCAATAGGTCTCACTTGTGACGGATATCGCCGTCACAAATAAGAATTTGTGCATTTTATTACCAAGTCATCTAAATAAGGGACTTGTATAATTGCACTAATCTTTATATGTGGCGGTCTCATGAAAAGCTAACCGGGAGATCTCGACAAAAGTAAGCAAATAACGTCAAAAGATACTTGTGTGCCAGAAAAAATTGCTTCATTGATTTGATATTCGATTGAATTTTCGTGAAGGTTTCCATGTACAATGATGTTTATTTGCTATACGAGTTACAACCATTATTCAAGCTTAAATAGGTTGAAAGAGTCATCTAAGTTCTTCATTCGACATTAGCTCGTCCAGTTGTTTGATCGCCTGGCTGATTCCATGTATAATCATCTTCTTAATCTGGTGAATATATATATATATATATAAAGGTTGTTATGCTTTGCTACTTTAAAACGGTATTAATGAGCTTAGAAGTGCAAAAGAGGGATTATTTTCGATTCATACCTCGAGTTTGTCTTCTCGAGCCTTGTGAAACTTTGGAAGTCTTCGGAATTCCTCTGTCAATCGAAGGCATTCTTTGATGTTTTCCGGAGAAACAAAATCCACCGCCACTTTCGTACAAGACTGCATGCAGAATGTGCAATCATTAAAACAGTCATTGTTGATCAATGTGCATAATGTGGAATCATAGATTTAATCGCAAATGCAGAGCGTGCTATCATTGGTCAGTTGTACGATATAAATGAGATCTCATAGGATGGGTTTACCTTAAGATTGCGAACTTGGTGCGGACAGCCAGCTGGTATAAAAACTGCCTCTCCAAGCTTCTGCTCAAAGCTCCATGGTTCAACACCAAATTCTTTCTTAAGCTTTTGCTTGTGCTCTCGAGTCAGGTAAAAGGATTGATCATGGATGGGATGAACGACCTGGCCATTGAACAAAGCAGAAATGTTAACGCCAAGTAAATATTTGCGAGGTACGTTAGTCTGTTCAGAAACTTGAGAGCATTGTTGATGGTGTCGTTAGCAAGTGATCAAATTATGTGGTTTGTACCAAAAAGAAAACACAAAGTTCAAGATTGAAGAGAATTGCATCTCCTAGGTCGAAGTCAAAGCTACCTGCTCAACGGGGCAACAATAAGTGTTTCTGAACTCGTCTGAGTGTTTTCGAAGATAAGCCTCTAACTTTGGTATATCTTCTCGCCGGAAAATGTCCCAGATCGCAGCACCCTCTGTCGAAACACAAGAATCTTGATCGAGATCATCACACTCCACGTCGTTGATATGTTGGCAGTGCAGTTCCCTTCGATCTTGAGCTTTGTGTTTCCTTTTAAGCGTGGCAATTGCTGAGTTCTGATCATTGCTCAAGGAAACATCACCAGTATGCATCAAGATATTTACCTGCATTAGAAAAAAAAGGACCGAAATCAACAACGGATAAAATTTTGGCAGATGCTTACTAAGAATTTGTTTCCAGTAAGTCGGATTTTTTTTTTTGTGTCCGAAAAATGACTATAACACAGTAGCAAAAGATAAGAAGACGACATACAGCATCAGACATGTCACAGTGAAGCTTAGTGACGGAATCTCCTCGACCAAGCTCCTGCCTAACTCCATAGGCAATGTATGTCTTCGGACCCAAGTCAGGTTTGAGGAAGGTAGAAGGCAGCATAGTACCGAGGTTCAGAATTCCATGCCTTGGGTCTGTGTACTCCTGAAACGGCAGTGCACTGATATACTCGTCACAATGTCTTGGCAGAAGATTTTCAAAGGTGTCGGATGGAGGCCAATCTTTCAACTTGAGCATCTCCGGCCATAAATTTGGGTAACTTCGACCGTCTTTGTATCCTTTGAAGAATTCCCGAGTACTTACTTCAACCTGCATTAGGTGACATTGTTTTAGCAACTGTATAAATTATGTGATACAGGCAATCACGTGTTATTTCAATCAAACTGTATAATTTTATGGATACATGTGATAAAAGTATGAAAATGAAATGAATAGATTTGGTTCCAAAATTGGCAAATCCAAATATAAGGATTTGGTATTAAAACGAGGACGAGGTGGCTCGACTCTGGACAAGAATCAAAGTGAAACTTTGTTGAAATTCATTGTGATTTTTTGTGAAGAAAAATGGAAATGAGGTGAAGTTGGTCTAAAATGGATGGGATGACCCATTAAACCTGGCCCATCTAGAAAGTGGGCTTGGATAATGTATTTTCTAAAATTCACAAAACAGGGCCATAACCCAAGGCCGTCTCTGAGATTTCAAGGCCTTGTGTGAAATTGAAAATCGGGGCTGTATATAATACTCGTACTTTTTTGTTATAATTCTAATTTTAATTTTAATTATGCTATTTTACCTTTAAGAATAAGAGGTACGTGTAAAAGGGTGGCACATGTGCCGTATGATTATCCTTTTTTTCACTATCTTGTTATGAAAAAATACTTTCAATTTGTTCCTATCTTTCACCATTTTGGTCATGTTCTTTTGGACTTAATTTCAACTTCAATCCTATTCAACTCTCTCCAGATCATTCCGTTCAGTTCAGCTGTTCTCTTCACAAATTAACACTTACTCCCGTTCAGTTCAACTCCCGTTCAGTTCAGCTCCATTAAGTTCTCATCTTCATTAAGTTCACTTCACACATTTTGACCAAAAGAATAGGGCATTTGAGAGGTATAATTTCATGAGTTCGGAATTTTTTGCTGTACATAAATGGCCCTCACTTGTCCCACACTACATCTTCATCCGTTCATCGTAGTTACTCTAAAACAAGTGTTTTCGTTGTCTTATCTTACAATTTTGAAAATATTTATGAACACTCATAAATGGTCTCCTCCTTTTCACTTCTTTATGTCAAAATCTAAGTTAAATAAATGACCGAAGAGCAATTCTGTAGCTCATGCCCTTGCTCATGTCTACCCGTGGTTTGTGGGTAGACGAGTTTGGTCGGATGATCTTCCTCTGAACATTGTAGATTTGGTTGCCAAAGATTTATTAGTAATGCCATAATACCCGTCATGGGTGTTTCAAAAAAAAAAATGACCGGAGAGCAATTACGTAAAGAAATGATTGGAGCAGAAGAAGTATCATCTTGACTCGTGTTATTTATTAGTGGTGGATCTTTACCCATCTCATGTGTGCATGTCCTAAGGCCGGGTCCAAGTTTGTTGGTCTTTTTCGACAAATTTTGTCTTCCAATCCATTTGTCCTCGAGGTCAAGGTCACTCCATTAGACAATTATTGAGAGGCTCAAGCCCTCATTTGTTTGCCACTTCCTTATCTTCATGCACAAATTCTTGTTTAAGACGGAGGTATCCGTGTTAAACCTTAAGACGGGTCAAATACATGCCAAATCACATGGGAAGTTGCCTACAAAATGTCATGCGGTAGTATTTGACGAGTCTTAAGATTTAAGACGAATACTCCGTCTTAAGCAACACTTACTATCGTGTTAGGCAACATTCTTGGATGATTCTCATGTGGATCTTCGCATTGGCGTGACATCCATTGTTGTACCATAAATCTCTCCGTCTCAAAATGTGATCACAATTACCCCCAAAATATGATCATAGCTACGTCGATGATTGTTGTATCATAAACCTAGCCGCCAAATATCATCGTTATATTCGTCTCACGCTTACTGGAGGGGTGGCAATATCCATAAGATTATGGCCAAGAATAGAGTTTTAAGACAAAAGGGTGAAGTTTTCAATGTCGATGATGATCATACATTCATACGACCTAAAACACTCGTTTTATGTCAAAACATATAATAAGAGGTCTCATACGAGAGATCTTATTATTTGTCCATAATCATGGTGCTCCAACCCTTGCATTCTTACCTTTACCCTAAGTGATTCATGGACCAACACGGTTACGGGTCAAGGCTACTGGAATGTGATACTTACAACTGACTTCTGCAAAATGTTTGAAGAAAAAAGGTGGTTAGTTTGAGCATAGGAGCTAAATGTAGAATGATGGGTCTCCTGAAATTGCCCGAAAAACATCTAACATTCCTCCAACCACAATCTATTGTTCCTAATTCAAACATTGTGTCACGACGATGAGAAACTGATGGATAAATGACGGACCCATAACCTTCAAAGTGTAGAAGGAATGTTACTGGAGAAAAGGGAAGAAGAAACTGAAAAGGAGTCAGATCCTTTTTGAAGTTGGACAGGATCAGAGTGAAAGGCTGTTTACACGAGGGATTGTGTTTCCTACTCTATAGGTTCAAAGCTCTCGAACCTAGCGACTAATATGTCTAAGGCTCTGGCTATATACTTAACCTAGTGACCAATACGGGTATTCTCCATAAGCTTGACATCAAAATTGCAGGCTTCATGTGTTTAACTGAGAAAAGGCAGCATCATACAGAAAATATGAAACACAATAACAAAAATAACAGACTTACAGCGTGAAAGGGAAATTGTTACCTCGCAACTGGCCAGGCAATCAACGGCTTTAATTTGGGAGTCCGCATTTTCACATAGTGCTCGCCACATGACCATTGGTTCCCAACTCAACCCAGGTGCTTGTTGTAGACAATCTCGAACAATAATAGGTTCGCCATTGGCCCAATGCTGTCGAAAATGGATCATTGCCTCATGTCCAAGGAGGTCGCTTGAAGAGGGGCTATACAGGTTATTGTGAACTGGGTTTCCTTGTGAGGTGGCCGTTTGTCTGATATATGTATCTTTTGACAGTGACGCGGCTTTTATTTCTAAACTACTCCACCAGCCTTTGGGAAGGATTCTCCGAAGCTCCAATGTCCCATTACCACAACCTCCTCTGTCCTTTGAAGGGCATGGAATAACACCATCACTATTACTTACCCATTTAGTGTATGAATGGACATTATGTGATTTTCCAACGGAAGAGCAACTAGGTAAAGGATCGCCACCATGGAGGTAATCATATCCCTTGAACGAGTACGTGTGTAAACTGCCTTCAGGGCCTCCTAAGAGATTCCCTTCCCGTATTTCTTGAGAACAACCCAAGCAAAGTTCATAGCCACAGCTTTGACAACTTCTGTGAATGTCGAAAATAGAAGTTGCACACTGATTGCTGACAGAGGCAAAAGAAAGACTATTTAGTACAGAAAACAAAATGAAAGACACAATCACATAACAAGCATAAAAAAGCCAGTTTCTATTTTCTCTTGTTTTTCTTAAATGAAAGACATACCAGAAAATTCGCTCATCATCAAAGCAAGAGGTCTCAGGAATGTCACTTTCTTCCAGTGAAATACCTACAGTAAGTCAGAAAAGTAGAAAACCCGAACTGTGAGGCACAGAAAAAAGAAAATTGACTTTCAGGTTGAAAAATCAGTAGAACAAAGTGAAGTATACCTTGAATTTTTGCCTCAATGTTTATTTCGTGTTCTTGTTCGTGGCGAATTTGCCTTACATAAGGAAACAATGAGGCCACTAGATACTTGAGGTCTGCAATCTTTTCTTGTTGAGGGATGTCTCTCTTTGATGTCTGTTAAGTAAACAAACACTCAATACCAGATTATAGAAAATACGAAATTCTGGCATATGTAGTGAAGTAATGAAATTTTTTACCAGCCAGCTTACCTTTATAACGCCGCTTGTGTGCAAGCACACACTACAATTGCATATTCTTTGGCAAAAAGGACATGCTTTAGCAATGTCCACTTCAGAACATTCAGGATACCTAAACGAAACAAAAAAAGCGCCAGTCAAGTACCTATGAGGAAAGTCGCACAAAAACTAATGGGGACGGTCTTACATGTGAAACCAACTCAACAATAGCAGTATAGTTAAACGGAGAATACAAAAGTATTTGGGTCGAGGGATAGTAATGTACCATTGCCTGATACATCTTAGACAGTACAATTTGTCGTTGCACTTCAGACATTTGACTACAGCTGGTCTATCATTTTTCTTACACTGATGGCATGTGAAATGCTTCTTCCCTTTCTCCTGTTCAAGAAAAACAATGTATTAATAACGGGATCAGCACAATATCAGTTTATATGAATAATTATCCATGAGAAGTCCTTACAGGTGACGGTGTAGTTGACATTGCAGTACTGTTGCCATCACAGTTAGCAGTTGAATTTGAATGAATCGAGGCAGGAGAGCAAGATGTCAAAGAAGAAGAATCCCTGGAATCAGAACCTGAGGAAGACGTGGATTTTGATCTTCCCCCGCTTCTCCTTTTTATCACAGCAGGCTTTGATGTGTTATCTTTCAGACTCGGAGTAATAAAGTTGTTGCCTTTCACACTTTTTAGAGCTCTCTCAGTTGTTACCCTCACGTGTCTCGAAACCTGGAAGTCTTCATCTTCAGTATCATCATCTAATTCCGAATCTTCTTCAGTACTGTCATCCTCTATCTCTACTGCACGGTAACAAACATCTACATTCTTTCTGTAGATCCGTTGTCGTTTCTTAGCCGAAATTTCAAGGTTATTTCCCCTGTTGTGCTCCATTTCAAAATCCAAAATTCCTATTTTTCGCTTGTAAGTGTTTAACTGGCTTCTCCTCGCTACAACAATCGACATTGTCACTGAAAAATCCAAATACATAACTAAAGTCATTAACAATCGACAATTTTTTCACAAATTCTCATTAGTGACCGCACTATTCCGTCTCGAACAAGTGGGAGAGCAAGTGGGAGGGGGGCTATGAGAGGTCCAAAGCTTGTGACGGTCACAAGCAAGACGGTCATAATTTTTTTTCACTATAAACAGTAATTGATCATCAACAACAACAATAATAAAATATCGTCTTAATGGCTCCCGCAAATTGTGAGGTAATCAAAATAAAAAACACAAAAACATAATTAAAATTAAAAAGGGATTAACAAATAAACACAGGATTCATGCAAATAAAATAAAACTATGATTATCACATACCCAATTCAATTCAATGAAAATAAACATACGATCATGAACATAAATTAATAAATCAACAAATATAGGTAAATAGATAAGAAACTTACGGTATTGATTTAGAGAGAAGGTAAAATAAGAAGATTTGATTGAAAATCTTGCTATGAAATTACCGTATAATAACGACAATTACTACAGAATATTTATATTTACTATTAACAAATCTAGATCTTTTTTCTTCTGAATTGAATTGTATTGCATAGAAGTATTATACTCCGTATTTAGGTAGGTTTGAGGATTAGATTTTGCCGCCGTTAGTAGTGGTATATACGGACGGAGTAAAAAGTTTTCACTTTCCCTAATTTAGTAGGTTTCAGACTAGTAATTTCCTAAGTTAATTAATTATATTTTTGCCCTATGTAGTCATATCCGACATAAAACCCTTTCATCACCGTCGTCGTACGTACAACTTAGGCTATTTTTTTTTTTTTTTTTTTTTTT
>JAGPOY010004018.1:0-12432 GCA_018983105.1 Silene uniflora | reverse complement strand
CCTAACTGGCACGTTGACAGTAGTCCGCATTGCTGTGATAATTTTGGCATAATTATTTGTCTAATTATGTATTCTGTAGCTTTCATAGTCAATCAATGATGAACATTGTATATAAGGGACATCTTAGCTAGGATGTGGGAAAATTACCTCTTTCGGGTGCTTTGTGTAATTCATCTAAAGGTCGATAACATTGTTACAACCTGCCAGCTGTGTGATCCATGTCTGCTTATTGTATATTTTAATCATTATGACTTTAATATTGAGCTAGCAAGATATTCTTTTCAGGCATTCGACCTTTGTATATTATTTTGAACTGATTTAATCAGAACACTTGTTTTAATATTATTTGCTGACATGGTCATGTTGCTATAATCTCTGTTCCATATTGAGAACTTGTTTGATCTTCTAGTATAAGTGTATTTGTTGCTCACCAATTGGTAGCACGTGAATTTAAATCTGTTTCACGTTTCTCACTCAGGGAGTGTGAATGCGCTACCATAACCCCTGCTTTCAGCTTGTTTTCTTCATAATTTTTATGAGACCTTCCATCAAGCAATTTGTTTACAAGCGAGTATCAGTCTACTTCATTGGGTGATTTTTCCTTCTGTGAAGTATTGTAATGAGGGTCTTAGAATTTATTCTCTGCAATTCATCTTTTTCTGGTAGAAACGAGGATTTCTTTTATGAAGACACATTGTCCGAGACTCCTTTTGTGGGACAAATGGAATAGATCTGTTGGCATGTGCTTGATGGATGTCTATTTCATTATCTTAGGATTCGCCTTCAGAGTAGTAATAACATAAAAGAAAAACTCATTCTGCTTATCAATTTGCTAATGCTGTCAGTTCTTTGGTAGAAAATCCTTTATAAGCTGCATGCTGATCCATATTTGATGCACTCTCATGCTGATATGTTTCCAGATATTTGTCATCAATTCTTGAAAGGATTCCTTTTTTAGCTATCAGCTGTTAAATTAAAAATACACTGAGCAACCCAAGTAATCATGTATACAGGCTTACCTTGAGCAAGTTTGCCCAGGTGTTTGAGCTGAGGTCAAGCTTGAGCGCAAGAAAAAAATAGACTTGAATGCCTAGATTGTTGGTTCTTTTAACTTTGCAGCAACTTAAGGTAACTAGCGAGTTTTTTATTTTTTTTTTGCTTTGTTCCCCCTTCATTGCATATAGGCGTCAATTCATTTTTCAGTCTCTTGCTCTATTCCTTCCATGTGTCTATGATTTACTCCTACTTTGGGAATGCTCTTTTTCTTTGTTTATAATCATGGACCTAACTCATCTTCATATGACAATTTAATTTCAAACCTAGGTGAAAGTTTCACTTTGAGTAAGTGCATTTGAGTTCCATGGACATTGACGTTGATTACGAGAAACAAGTACCTGGAGGGATTCTAACTGGCATCAAATTTAATGTTCTAACAGAAACAGATGCTGTAAGTACTGAGTTTTTCTTATTATTTCTATTTTGTGGATATGTGTCTATCACTCTATCTATTTTTGATAGAACCAAAGATAAATTATCTTTTTGGATTGTGTATAGAATGGACTGTATTGAAATGGCTTGCAATAACCCTCTGCATTTCTGTTTTCATGAACTAGTAGATAGTTGTCTCTTTGGTCTGCTATGTGTTGTTTGGAAATAGAATCTCTGTTAAAGTAAAAGATGTGTATGCCTGACCCGTTCCCTTACTTTTCTTCAAGGAGTCTGTTTATAGGCACGGGAGTAATGATGATGTATGAATGGCTATTTTAGGATACACAACCATTCATCTTGCTTCAACAACATCCCCCAATGCGGCAATGCCTCTGGTGGAGAAAGGAGTGATTGGATGGATGTACACAACCTTACTCTTTTTTAGAACTCAAAAGGCTATTTTTTGGTTGATCCATAAAAATTGTGTTAAGAAATGCATGGACTGACTGCCACTTCACAATAAAAAGAAACACAATCAGCTTAGGGAGCTATTTACTTTGCTTCCTATAGCTAAAATTCTATAGGTTGAATTCTATAGGTTGAATTCTCAGGTGTTCTTTTTCAAGAACAATGTGTTTTTTTTAGGTTGGAGACTCTATTCTGAATGAGTAATTCCCTTCTGTGCTCATACATTAATCTCCCACCTCCTCTTCCTAGATAAATTATCATCAGGTCTGAATCAGATATAGTAGGATCGTAAAGTCTTTGAACTTTGCAAGGTCTCCACTTTATCGTATATAGAAACTTTGGGTTCCTTGTAACTTTTGCGAGATCATGAAGCCACATTGTATATGATGAAGCTTAAACATGTTTCTTTTATAGAGAGGAGCTCTTTTGTGTCTGGTTATGTGACAACTGCATTTATTCCCCTTTGGTTGTGTTTGTGATAGACCTTTTGGTTGATACACATGCCTTCCCGTTTCTCACATCTGAAACAATCTTATCTTCTTGTCTGAGGCAATCTTTATTCTCGTGTAACTTGGTTTGCCACTTTGTGTATTTGGTTTTGTATTTGGATGGAAAGCAATATTGCTTCTACAGTTTTGCGTATCAAGATTTCAAATTTTGCTCTTTCAATTTGTTTCTGTAGTTGTAGCGAAGCTCACCAAACATGATGCCTATAAGTGGCCCAACAGCCTGCCCTTGATGCCTTCTTGTACTTGAATGTCCCCCCATCACCCCGTGTGCTCCTTAGTTGATAATGATGACATTACATCCCTCACCCCCCTAAAAAAACGACCATCTCCAGTTCGCAGCAAAAAAGTAGTATACAAATAGTAACACCTTCATGAAATTTCAGGAGAAGCTATCTGTCATATCTATCGAAACACCTGCCAGTGTCACTGATCCAAGATTGGGGTTTCCGAATCCCTCTTCACAATGTGCCACCTGCGGTGCTACGAATACCAAGTATTGTGAAGGTACATCCGTGTTATAGCGGTACTCTAAATGAAAACCATTTCTTGTACTTGTAACCTACTTTACATCTGTTTTGTGAATTGTCTGGCAGGTCATTTTGGGATCATCAATTTTTCTTATACCGTACTGCATCCATATTTTATATCTGAAGTTGTACAGATTTTGAACGGAATTTGTCCAGGATGTAAATCCGTCCGAAGAGAAAGACGTGCTAAGGTCAGAAACTTTTCTTGTCAGTAGTAAAAGCAGCGTCTGTAGAGTGGTTTTGGCTTTTGCGTGGATTTTTAACATGGGCTGCTTTCTAAAGATATTATACA
Source organism: Silene uniflora (assembly GCA_018983105.1). Taxonomy (NCBI): domain Eukaryota; kingdom Viridiplantae; phylum Streptophyta; class Magnoliopsida; order Caryophyllales; family Caryophyllaceae; genus Silene; species Silene uniflora. The sequence continues at coordinate 9,208 of JAGPOY010004018.1, read as the reverse complement.
TACCCTATGACTGTCTGAAGTGTTTTACTTGTCCTTTCAATTCCTAGTTTGGCTGTAGTTATGATGCGACCCATTGTGGTATCCACTTGATCCTTCAGATTTCCTTTTCATTATTACATAAGCAAAATTTGCCTATTCACTCTCCTTGGAGTTTGGTTATGATATTGTATATGAAAATATTCAAATAAGTAGCTGTTTATAGAGTGCAGACTTTCTGCTGGATTATGGTGCTCTACTGCTCTCAGCTCTGGTCTATTAATATATAATTACAGTCTTACAGAGCTTGATAGGTCCACTACATAAGCCCAAATTAGGTTTCATCCTAAAACCAATTGATACTTCCGTTGTTGAGGTTTCATGACTTCATCCTAAAACCTGTGACATTTACATGGGTTGGATTGAGTTTTCGACATGGCCAATTGGTACCTATTTTATTCTACAGTGGCATAGAGCGATAGAATAAGTACTGCGTGAAGCTAAAAGAATACAGGGTAGTATGTTGACGAGGTAATGAATGTGACTTGCATTTGCTTCTTCACCACGGATTGCTCATTCGTCGAGGCTCAGGTTGGATGTTATTTGAGAGGAACAGTGAGAGTGCCTAATCCTTTATCCCTGTCTCCCTGAGCTATCTTGTTGCCTTCAAATGTGTTTTTTGGGTTTGTATAGGAGCAAAGAGTTTACTTTGCTATGTTTGCCGCGGGATTTGTTGATTGGTGTGGAAAATTTCATTTGTCCACGTATCTTTGTGGAAAGTTGTTTATAAGCTCTTTCTTGGATTATGGCTGATGAGGCCTTTTGATGGTATTCCTATTTTTCAGAGATGCACGGGCTTTTGTGGCTTTACAGCGGCTTAGGATGACTTTTTGACTTTATTCACTACTACAAATATATAATTTGCCTTTTACGAGTCTATTTTCTCTCCCCCGAATCCCCCACTTGCATTTTGCTAACCAAATAAAGGAAATTCTCTCCCTTCAATTCTCTTCCCCCGCTTTCCGTCCAAATTCCCCAGCCGAAACAAACAGTTAATTAACTTCTTATTTTTCTTTAGCGTGACTGAACTCTTTGACTGCACGATTGTTTCAGAAGCAGATTTATATTCATCATATCGATGTAATTGGAAGAGTGGATGTACTCAGCAAAAATAAAATCAAAGAACAATCAAACCTTTGTTTTTCATTCGTGAATCAATTTGTTGTTTCACCATTCAAGTTTCACATTAATAATACTTGATGAATTCTATCTCATGTTTCATTTGATTAATTAACATGTAAAGTTCTTGTTCGTTTTTCTTGAGGCTGGCCAGTTTTGTTCTATATTTTTAGTAATGTTCCTTTACATGATCATGGCACGGTTTTCTTTTTCTTGGATCCCACAGGGTGCCAAAAGCAAGGGTAGGCCTGATCAGATAAATCCATGTAAATATTGTGCTGTAAGTTTCTCTAATGTGCTTGTAGTAAAGTCCTAAGTCTTTACATTTTTTTCTCATCTTGTTGTAAATATATTACGAGTATCTTATTGCTGTGTTCTCTATGCAGGCAAGGGCTCCATATGTGAGATTCAGACTTTCCACCACAGACATGTTTAAAAAAACTGCAATTATAGCAGAGCTTAATGAGAGGACACATAACAAATACCAACTTGATAATTATTGGGATTTTCTTCCACAAGATGTTCAAGTCCCACTGGACGAAAAAACCGACGGGACTAAAAGAGTCCTGTCACCAGCACAGGTATATGGTTCCCCGGTTCCCCTACCTTTTTCTTTTGTTATGTTTTAGTACGTTGCAAACTCGCTATGTATATGCGGAATCTTGAAGGTCACTTGTTTAAACTCTAAATTGTGGACTTTAAAAATAAAGTATATATAAATATTCGGAATTTCTATTCTGCTGAAATTTGGGATGCAGCTCCTGGTTTATCTGGACTCTGTTAAACTCTTGAGTTTACTGATATTTCTCGTAGTCACGTAAGTTTATGCTTCTGCATACACAGGGGATCTCATCATAAGATTCACAACCAAAGACTTCATATTCAAGTATAAAAAAGAATTGAGGTGCTCTTATTCTATAAACACCGTTAAGAGAGATTTTTTTTTTTTGTTCTGAGAGTTCTTTGACCTTCATCATTTAAAAAGGGCAAAGCGTGGAAGTTATTGGCCAGAAACTGGGGACTATTGGCCCCTTTTCACCCTCTTCTCACACGTCTCTGGATGCTGGAGTCATCGGGAAATTAACTGTGATTTTAATTTCATGTTTCCACAGGTTCATGCTTTGTTAAAAGATGTTGACAAAAGCTTCATAAAGGAGTTTGTTTCCGAAATTGATGTACTTTTTATGAACTGCTTCCCTGTGACACCCAACTGTCATCGTGTTACTGAAATTGTGCATCCACAATCTTGTGGGCAAAAAATTATTTTTGTGAGTGATTTTGTATTTTTTTTCCTCCCCCTCTAGTTCAAATGTTTTTCTTTATACTCATGATCTGTAGTTTTATCTTTTCTTTACACTCATGATCTGTAGTTTTTTCTTAGGATGACCGAAGTAGGGCTTTCAGGAGGTTAGTTGATTTCAGAGGGACTGCAAATGAGTTGGGGTCTCGTGTCCTCGACTGCTTGAAACTATCCAAGGCATGAACCTAATTATGGACTCTAAACTCTGACCCTTTTCTTCCACTATTGTTAGTAAACTATATGGTGCTTATTATTCAATGCAGTTACGTCTAGAGAAGGCAATCACTAATGGGACTGAGAACAACAATGAATGCCCGTTGAATACGTCAGCTTCAAAGTGGATGAAGGAAGTAATCCTCACCAAGCGGAGCGATCACATTATTCGCTCAGTTGTTACCGGTGATCCTAATTTGAGGGTTTGGGAGATTGGCATTCCTTGTTGTATCGCTGAAAGACTGCAAATCTCTGAGCATCTTAATCCTTGGAACAGAGAAAAGTTGTCAGCTAGTTGCAATCTTAGATTCCTTGAGAAGGGAGATGTCTATGTGCGACGAAAAGGCGAATTGATTCGTGTCTGTCGCATGGAGGATTTCCAGTTAGGAGATCTGATACGTAGGCCTTTACATGATGGAGATGTCATGCTGGTAAATAGGCCTCCATCAATACATCAACATTCCATACTTGCTCTATATGTGAAGATTCTTCCAATAAATACGGTAGTCTCGATTAATCCTCTATGTTGTGCTCCCTTGCGTGGGGATTTCGACGGTGATTGTCTTCATGCCTTTGTGCCCCAATCAGTAGAGGCTAGAGTTGAACTTAAAGAACTTGTGGGCTTGGATAGGCAGTTGAGAAATGGACAGAGTGGAAAAAATCTTCTTTCTCTCACCCACGACAGCTTGACAGCTGCACATTTGATCATGTTGGAAGGTAATTTTCTATCCAGAACTCAGATGGAGCAACTCGAAATGTTGTCTTCTCGACAGTTATTGTCATCTGCGGTCAGCGATACAGCGTCCAGGGGTCTTACTTTATGGACTGGGAAACAGTTTTTCAGCTTGTTACTTCCTTCAGATTTCAACTACGTCTCTCCTTCAAATGAGGTCCACATTAGTAAAGGAGAACTATTGGAAGCTCCGGAAGGGTCATCTTGGTTGCGAGGGGATGCAGATGGGAACTTATTTGAATGTCTTATAAACCATTGTGGTGGTAAAGCTCTTGAGTATGTGGATATCGCTCAGAGAGTCCTCTGTGAGTGGTTGTCATCAAGGGGGTTGAGTGTCTCTTTACAGGACCTTTATCTTTGTTCCGATGGACACACACATAAGAATTTGATTGATGAAGTTTCTTGCGGTCTCGAAGAAGCCGAGAAGAACTGCCATCTAAAACAGCTGTTAATGGAGTCTTTCACAAGTTACATCACTGGCACACAGGATGAGGATGAGAATGCTAAGTCACTTGAGGTGGAAAAGCTATGTTATGAAAAGCAAAAATCAGCTGCTCTAAGTCGAGCTTCGGCCGATGCTTTCAAATTTGTTTTCCGAGATATTCAGAACTTGACTCATCAGTATGCCGTTAAGGACAACTCTTTTCTGGCAATGATAAAATCAGGAAGCAAGGGGAATCTGATGAAAATAGTTCAGCAGAGTATGTGTCTCGGGTTACAACATTCACTTGTACCTTTGTCGTTTAGACATCCTCATAGGCTCACATGCACTGCTTGGAATGACTTGAAGAAACAAAATGGAACTTCTGAAGGCGATTTTGGATTTGCCAAATCGTTTATTCCATTTGCTGTGGTTGAAAGTTCATTTCTTTCGGGTTTGAACCCTCTTGAATCATTTGTTCATTCTGTTACTAGTCGAAGTAGCTCCTTTAGTGAAAATGCTGAAGTTCCTGGAACATTGACAAGAAAACTTACATTTTTCATGCGTGATATCCTGCTGGCATATGATGGTACTGTTAGAAGTGCATATGGAAATCAAGTTATTCAGTTCAATTATGCCATGGAAAAAGATAGGATTGTTCCACATGACAAAAACAAGGGATCAAGTGACGATAGCATGAATGAGTGCAATGCTGTTGGCGGTCATCCTGTTGGTGCCCTGGCAGCTTGTGCTATTTCCGAAGCTGCTTATAGTGCTTTAGATCAACCGATCAGCATACTAGAGCCATCTCCATTACTAAATTTCAAGGTTCTCATATCTTTCATATATATGTGTTGTTTTATTTCTGAATTTGAAACATCTCATTAACGTAAATTCATCATGCAGAAAACATTGGAGAGCGGCTCCAGAAAAAGAACTGGACGCAAGACTGTTTCACTATTTCTTGCTGACAAGCTAACAAGGGTTCGTTACGGTTTTGAATATGGGGCCTTAGAAGTTAAGAATCATCTTGAGAAGCTTTTATTTTCTGACATCGTCTCGAAGGTCTTGATTCTGTAAGAATATCTTGTTCTTGTCCACACTCTTTTTTACTTCTTGGTCACATTGCTTGTTTTCATTGTTGCTAACACTTTCTTTTCTTTTTTACTTTAAATTACTTTTTTTTTTGTTTACTAGCTACTCACCACAGACCTCCAGTCGACTAAATGTATGCCCTTGGGTTTGCCATTTTCACGTAAGCAAGGTAACGTGTTAGACCTATTTTATGAGAAGTTTATTCACAATTCACACATTATCCTCCTGTACCAAATGTGTCAATCACTTTGTCCAGGACATTCTGAAGAGGCGGCGACTGAAAGTTATCTCTATCATTGACGCCCTCACCAAGGAGTGTGAGGCAAATCCCTCGCTTTCTAATGTTCAGATAGTCAGGAAGTAAGCCTCTTAACTCCGCAGAATAATTTTTTTTTCTTTTTGGACAAAGTTAAAATTTTAAATGGAAATGTTGGTATCATTCCTACTTTTATTAGGTTGTACAAAGTATATAATAGATCTAATATCAAATAATACTCTCATGAGACAATAGGATTCCCACTTGTACTATTTCTTTCATGTGTATTGAACTTTTGTTTGCATTTAAGAAGACTTTATACGAATTACTTTTTAATATAGCAAGTGTTAGGTTAAGATAAGATTGGGGTTTTAATTCTCCTAACTTATTTGGTACAACGTAGAATAAACTCTTAAGATTCCCCCATTTGATCCAATGGGGTAGTCATATTCTCTTTGAGGCTTGAATGGAAGAACTCAAGTATCAATTCTTAATGTTTATAAACATACTGTAGTGGACTAGTGGCTCTCTAAATAGTGTTCTCTACATAGACATTCTTTGGAAGCGGTTATGATGGAATAAAACAAAATTACTTGCTAAAGTGTATACGCTTCTTATATTGAGTAAGGTTTAGCTAATGGAGTTCCTGCAACAGCTGTCATTGTAGATCATACCATTCTCAGAGGTTATAGATGTGTACGTCCAACCCTTTTCACCCTTCATAAGTTCATAGACATCGCGCTAAATCTTGATACAAGACTTGGTCCGCAGAATCGGTTTTTGTGGCCTGATTTCAGTTTTAATCAAAATGCGGTTTTGGTGATCTTCAAAGTTTTGTAACTCAATCGTGTTGCGGTGTCTCGACCTTAATTTAAATACCATGGCCATTGGTGAGAGTTTTTGGGATGGTTGTACGGTAATGTGGCATTTTCATGGTATCCCTTTTTTCATTGGCCTGACATAGCTTCTTTTGGATAGTAACTCTTGCCGTAGGTTATTGGCTGTTTACTTTTTTTGTTTCTTGTTGAACTTTATAAGCTTCTTGGAAAATTGCACATTGGTGTTCATAGGTTTCGGCTACCTACAGTTTGGTGGCTTCAGGTTTGGCAAATTTGGTTATTTTCACTTTGGTGACCCGAGCTTTGGAAAATTTACTCACTTTGATGACCTTGGTATAAAATAGTCAACTTTCATCTAATATAATGAAGATTTTAGGCATAATAAAGTATTCAATTTAATGTTAAAGTGAGTAGTAAGATGGAATTTCATATTATTTTGCAAAAAATACTATCATTCTTAAAAATTACTACTCCCTCTCTCTCTGAATAAGGTTCGCTCTTGCTTTTTTAGATTGTCTCGCAATGAGGTTCACCCTTTGCTTTATTCCCTTTTGTCCATTTTGGTTCCCATGATTTGTGGCCCCACATTTTTCTCAAACTCTCATTTTCATCTACATATCCTTAACTCTTGTGCTATTGAAGGAGTGACTCTTATTTAAGACAGAGGGAGAGTATCATTTTTCGATGAAATTTATTGAAAGTTATACTTAAGATCACCAAAGGGAGAAATATACGGAGTGTCAAATTTTGTGTTATGAAAGTGGAGTTATTGAAACCTTGGGCACCAATGTGGAATTATGTTGAACTTGAGGGCACCAAAGTGGAAATACTAGTACCTTTTATGCATGACTAGAAGCCTTCAGGTGGCGATCTTGAATTTACTTTTCCAGGTTTGAGTATTGTTATCAATCAATTGTCACTGTGTCACTTGTTTTCTTTTCTATTTAATTATTATTATTTTCTTGCTTCTCTATTTTTTATTGCTAAACAATCTATGTTGATCATCCATGATCGATTGAATGCCATTTTTTTTGTTGTATGAATTACTCTAATCAGTTCTCGTGCATACTCCTGTGAGGTACACTCATATGAACTGACCAACTTAATTATAGGAATGGTTGTCTAGCTGATACCGAAAGTGAAAACAATGCTGCACTTTGTATTACTGCTACAATCAGTCAAAATTCACGAAATTCTAGCCGTGATTTGAAAACTATTCGAGATGTGACCATACCAAGTCTTCTGGCTGCTCTAATAAAAGGTATGCACACATTTGTTTATCTTATTTTAGGCATTATGGCATTTTACTTTTGAGATTTATATATTGCAAATCAGTACTTCGCCTGACAACTTGTGTAGCATATTATTATGATTTTATGTTAGGCACTTTCTTTACCATGATAAAAATGAACTGTTGTCTCTTTAGTGTACACTACATGTGGTTTTTGTTTATAATTCTCTATTATTTTGGAGTAACTGGTGGACAAAGTTTAGTTTAAGGGTCACTTGAAAATAATTTGTTATTAATGTGTGTCCGACCCTCTGGCCCCTTTGGCTTGGACATGAACCTCCCCGTACACATCGCGGTTCAAATTGTAAACATGTTATTCGCTATGAATTCGATATAGCTATTCCATTGTGTATTTTGGAAGTAAGAGTACTCACTAATGCGATTTCTCCGCTCCGTGAATTAAAATTTTGCACTCGATTAAGAATATCATTTTCTACAAGTTCTGTCGTTCACCGTATCCATGTTTGCCATGGTAAAACCTACTCGTATATTTCTTGTTTACCCTTATTAGCAAGCAGTGTGAATATTGTGGCATTCCTTGAGGCTAATATACCCCTCTATCATGTTACCTTGGGGACAAGTTGGCTGTTTTATTTACAAAGGACTTACAACATAGTATTTCTCTTCTTTTTATTCCCAATGATCGCCACTATCTTATTCTTTCCCTTTTTGAGTTATTCAGATCCACAAAGCATTAGAATATCCCTGTTGGAAGTCAAGTAGAGTATCTCAGATTATTTGTGCAACTATGTACAACATTTGATCTTACGATGAGAATTTCAAAGAATAAAATGTGCCTAGGGTTTGTTCAAAGATATTGGTTGTGCTGTTTCTCTTAACTTTTCCATATAAAACACTTTTCCACATAAAGTTATACTCTTTAATGTTACTAGTGAGTTGGTTTTCTTTGTCAGTCATTTAATCTGATGAGATTACGATGTGCTAAGGATATAAGGACCACACTGATTAGTTAATGCTCAAGCTCTACCTTTATTTCTGATTTTGATCTATAATGAATGTTTTGTATGCCCTCTTCAATGTTTTCTTTTCTCTGCTGAATTATGTTTTTAAAACGCTTTTATCTAGGATTTATCGAGGTTGACAAGGTAGATATCTTGTGGCGTGATCAGCCTAAAGATTCAAGAGCAGCTAAGCATTTAGCTGGTGGTGAACTATACTTGAGTGTTTCTCTCTCACCAAGTGGCGGTAGCAAAAACCCATGGAATCAGTTAATGGATGCTTGTCTTCCTATCATGGGTTTGATAGATTGGTCGCGCAGTTACCCTGATGACCTGAGTGAGATATTCGCAGCATATGGTGTTGATGCTGCATGGAACTCTTTCCTTAGGGTTGGTTCTTGTTTAACTATTATCTCTCTTGCTCCTTACAAAACAGAACTATGAGACGGTGGTATGCATACGCCCACGCCATTTAATATTTATTCCTGATTTTATTAATAAGTTTAATTGAATTTAATTAATCGCTTAGATGTATGCATGCAACCGTCTCAGTCTCTCAGATAAGACTGTCTTTACATTAGTTCTGGACCTTTCAAGATTTATGTAATTATGTCCTCAAAATTTGCAGAATTTGAAGTCTGTTGTCAGTGATATCGGCAAGACTGTTCTTCCTGAGCACCTAAACCTAGTGGCAGACTGTCTGTCAGTGGCAGGAGAATTTGTAGGGTTGAGTGCAAAAGGAATTGCGAGGCAAAAAGCTCATGTCTCAGTTTCATCTCCTTTTATGCTGGCTTGCTTTACTGTGAGTTCTTTAACAGTTTTGTTTAACACTTCAAATTATGATGTTTTTCCATGTAACAGAAAGGTTATGACAAATATCGATAAGTTAAGTATTTGTGCATCACTTTGCCGTTATTCGCTTGTAGATCCTAGTTGGCTTGGTCCA
>JAGPOY010004017.1:4292-16724 GCA_018983105.1 Silene uniflora | reverse complement strand
ATATGAAAAAAAATTATCGATAAAAAATCAATATGAGAGCTTTTTTGATTGAAAATGATCACATCGTAAGGAAAAATAAATTGACAAAACCATTAAAACTCATATGTGTAAATAAAGTGAAAAGTTTAAGGAAAGAAACGATCAACAATAATAAAGATAAATAAGTTTAGAAAAAAAATATATGAGAAAGTAGAATAAGAAAACGAGATTGTTTTTGTGAAAATAATATTTTTTTTCACAAACATATGAAAATCATGTACTATTTTGGATATTAAGTAAAAACAAAAGTAGTATTTGAAAAAAAAAAATCATTGTAAAAGGATTCCAAGTGTTAATCATATCAACAAAGTCCACTTGAAATTTCGGCAACTCATCCTAAGAACTTCAAAGTTAAGCGTGCTCAGGTGAGAGAAGTCTAACGATGGGTGACCTCCTGGGAAGCCTCTCGGATGCGCATGACGGGTGAAATCGAATAACGCTTGGATGAGAATCGAGTTACCTAATAAAGTAATTACGAAAGCACGACATGAATTGATATGGAATACCATTTTTATTATGAAATAATATAATATTATTCCGATTTTATTTATTTATTTTCTATATACCTCGTTTGCCACGGAAATAAATTTTGGCTACGGGAATAAATTTTTGGCCACGGGAGTTATTAGCCACGGAAAACCCGTGGCTAAAATTTCAATTTTGGCCACGTTATTGTTTTACCCGTGGCTAATCCTTAGCCACGGCCACTTGCGCCACGGAAGGTATTTCCGTGGCAAAGTACTTTAGCCACGGAAATTTAGCACTTGCGCCACGATTTTAAACGTGGCCCAAGTGCTCATTTGTAGTAGTGTTTATTCCGCTGTCATACAACGTGTGAAATGGATTCCAAATACCTAAAATGTCCTATCTTCGATGGGAAGAACTATAGTCTTTCGAAGAACATGATGACACACTATATAAAAGGACACGATTGGGAATGCTGGACGATCATCAAGAATGGTCCTCATAAAATTCTTGTTGGTACGGCTGAAGGCGTTAACCATGAGAAGAAAGAGGAAGACTGTGTTGAGGCCGACTATAAGAAGGCAGAAAAAAACTCAAAGGCCATAAGCTTATTGCAAAACGGTATGACATCGACTGAGTTCGAACGTTTTTCTTCTTGCTCTTCGGCGAAGGAGATATGGGACGACCTTGAGTTGGCCTATGAAGGGACATCAGCCATTAGGAAATATCGTATCGACCTACTGATTCAAAAATATGAGCTTTTCAAGATGGAAAAGAATGAATCTCTAGATAGTATGTCTGCGCGTTTCTCAACGATAATCAACGAGCTGAAAAATCTTGTTAGAACTTATAGCTCGGAAGATATAGCTAGACAAGTTCTAAGGAGTCTTACCAAGAAGTGGCGCCCTAAGGTCACCGTCATGGAAGAGTGTAGGGATCTCACATCATTACTCTATGAAGAACTTATTGAAGCTAGGGTTTAGCAATTTTAGAGAGATGGTCTCCTCCTTCTCTCTAGTTCTCTAGGGTTTTCCTTGCAAAATGGCAAGAAAAATCGTCAAAAAATCGCAAAAATAGTAAGATTAAATCTCGCACAAAGGTTAGATTATCGTTCAACAATTGTAAAAATCTTGGCTTTGATATGGAATCTCCTGAATTCTCACATGGAGTTCAAAGAGGTCCACAATCGTCTGAGGTGGTGAAAACGAAAGATATGGCGGATCTTGTGGGAATTCCGGTTATTGATTTGGACAAGATTGTTGCACCACCAATGGAAAATACTGCTGAGGAAGGGTGGACTACAGTGTCAGGTAAACGTAATTCTCCTGCTAAAATTACTTCCCCTGTAATCCTTCCCAACAAATTGCAATTGACTGAGGATGTTGCCTATGAGCTTAAGTATTGGGAAACAGCGGCTGTTTGCTATATTTTGAGGGGCAATCCTGCGAAGGACTTGATTAGTGACTTTGTGGAGGAAATTTGGGGTGCTTATAAGTATGACAAAATCTCATTTTTTCCAAATGGGGTTTTCATTGTAAGGTTCCCTACTGTTGAAAGTCAGCAACTTGTACTCAGTCAGGGTTTCCCTATGTTTTCTAATAAACCTGTTGTAGTCAAGCCATGGTCTGAGTCTTGTAGTATGAAGAAGGACAAGGTGTCTCATGTTCCTATCAGGGTGCATTTAGTTGACTTACCTTTGAAATTTTGGGCGGAGAAATGCCTTGTGAAATTGGCTGGATTGGTTGGAAAGTTTGTCCGGCAAGATATTGCTACTGCTGAGAAATCTAATTTAGGCTCATCTAGAGTATTAATTGAAGTGGAGGTTGGACAAGTTTTCCCCAATAAGCTAGAATTTTTGGATGAAAAAGGAACTGAGATCTGCATTTCTTTGGAGTATGAATGGAAGCCCTCTGTTTGTGAATCATGCAAAGGAATAGGGCATACCAAAGAGATGTGTATCAAAAAAGAAAAACAGAAGAAAGTTATTGCTAAGGAGGTGCCTAAAACTCAGAAACTGGTTCAGGTGTGGGGGCCTGTGAAGCCTGTCATTCCAATTCCTGTGCAACAGAAGCTCAGTACTCCTTCTCCTCGTTTTGGAGGGGTTACATAACATAATTCTAACCTCATCACTCATGTGACAGTCCTGCAGCAAGTCAGTAGGCAAGAACATGTGTCTGTTACTCAGTGCCATACTTCACCAAGCAAATCCTATGCTACTGCTGTTTCTGAGAGCAGTAAGGGCAAAGACAAAGTGTGTGAGAGGATGGAAAATCCACCAAATATTAATTCCCATGGATAAAATAGGATGCTGGAATGTAAGGAGTATTAATAGTAAGAATAAATAGATGGATGTTAGGAAATTTCTCCATCTCAATAAAGTTGGTCTGTATGGGCTAGTAGAAACTAAGGTTAAATTGGCTGATTTTTCTTTTGTGTTGAATAATATTGGTAGTCACTGGACAGGAGTTAACAATAATGATTTTCATCAAGGGGGCAGAATTTGGCTTCTTTGGAATCCTCAATGTTTCAATGTTACCATTCTTCATACTGATGCTCAGATTATCTCTGCCTCTGTCCATGATATTGCTTTTGATGATCATTTCTTTATTTCTATTGTATATGGTTTCAATGATGATGACCTTAGAGGGGATATGTGGGATGCTTTAAAAAATTTCCATGACAATTATTCAGTTTATTGGTCTGTTTGTGGTGATTTCAACAATGTGTTAAATTACAGTGAAAGAATTGGTAGAGAGGTGGCTTGGAGTGATATTGAGCCTTTCAGGGAATGTGCTCAATATTGTGGCATCCATGTCATTCAATGTAAGGGGGCCTTTTTTACATGGAATAACAAACAATGCCCTGCCACAAGAGGATTCTCTAGGATTAATAGATTTATGGTGAATGAGGCCTGGCTGGATCTTTATCCTAATGCTTATGTTAATTTTTTGCCTGAGGGTCTATTTGATCATAATCCCTCCATATGTTTTAGAAGACATGACAGAGAGTGTACTCGTCCTCCTTTTAGATACTATAATATGTGGAGTATGGATCCTAATTTTCATGATGTTATCCATAATGTTTGGAGTAGACCTGTGGGGGGTACTCTTATGTACCAGGTTGTCCAAAAACATAGGGCTCTGAAAGCTCCCTTGAAAGCTCTGAACAAGAACAGATTTTCTGATATTGAGAAATCTGTTGGGATTGCTCAACTGATCTTGGAGGACCTACAAGTTAAAATGCATCAATGCCCTACTGACTTAGCTGTCTTAGCTGCTGAAAGTGTGGCTGCTGAGTCTTATAGACAACTATGTAAAATGCAGTACAGTTTCCTAAGTCAGAAGGCCAAGGTTGAGTGGGTCAAATTTGGAGATGAAAACTACAAATTCTTTCATTCTCAAATCAGGGCCAGGCAAATTCATAATAGAGTTATGGTCATTAAGGATCAGTATGGTAATCTATGCTCTAATACTGAGGAGATAGAATGTGCCTTCCTGGAGTATTACAAGGCCTTATTGGTTTCAAATCAACCTACTGTTCCTGTTCATAACTCCACTGGAAGTACTGGTCCTCTCATTTCTGCTGCACATAATGTTGTTTTGCTTGCTCCCATTACTGCTGATGAGATAAAACAAGCTATCTTCTCCATCTCTCCCAACAAGTCCCCTGGCCCTGGTGGGTTTACTAGTCAGTTTTACAAAGATTCCTGGGACATTGTGGGAGCTGATGTTGCTAATGCCATTAAGGATTTCTTTGAAACTAGTCAACTGCTTAAACAAGTAAACATTACCACTCTTACATTGATTCCTAAGAAGGACAATCCTGATAGTGTCTTAGATTTCAGACCTATTGCCTGTTGTAACATCCTTTACAAAGGCATTTCTAAGGTGTTGTGTAACAGATTGGCTACAATTTTGCCTGATATTGTCAATCCTAGTCAGGGTGGTTTTGTGAAAGGGAGGAACATTGTGGAAAATGTTTTAATTTGCCAAGACTTGGTCAGGCTATACAATAGGAAGAGTGCCTCTCCTAGGTGTATGATTAAGATTGACCTTAAGAAGGCTTATGACTCTGTAGAATGGGTTTTTTTAGAAAAAATGTTGAATGCTTTACACTTCCCTGAGCAATTCATCACCTGGATCATGAAGTGTGTGACCTTTCCTGCCTATTCTCTTCCCTTAATGGCAATATGTTTGGTTTTTTTTCCTGGGAAGAGATGCCTTAGGCAGGGTGACCCCCTGTCTCCTTTGCTTTTTACCCTTTGCATGGAATACCTCTCAAGAATTCTGGGGGTGGTAGCTCAACAGAATACTTTGAGATTCTATCCTCTTTGTGGCCATATCAAATTAAATCATTTGCTTTTTGCTGATGATTTGTTACTATTTTGTAAGGGAACTGAACATTCTGTTATGTGGTTACTCCGAAGCTTTGCTACCTTCTCAGCTGCTTCTGGGTTACATATGAATAAGACTAAGTCTGATATTTACTTCAATGGCATGCCTACTGCCCATATTACTAATCTTCTTCAGGTTTCTGGATTTCAAAGAGGGCAGTTACCTTTCAGGTATTTGGGTGTTCCTATTTCTGCAAAAAAACTGAGTAAAAATGATGGAATGAAACTAACTGGTAGAATAATGGCTAGGATTAGGGGGTGGGGAACTAGGCATCTTTCTTATGCTGGTAGGCTGACTTTAGTGCAGTCTGTTCTCTCTACTATGCATACCTACTGGTCTACTATTTTCCTCATTCCTAATGGCATTATTAAAAGGATAAATTCTCTATGCTCTAATTTTTTATGGGGTGGCAAAGCTGAACATGTGAAAGCACCTAATGTGAGTTGGGCTACCTGTTGTACTCCTAAGGTAGAAGGTGGTTTGCGGCTCAAGAACTTAAAAACCTGGAATGTTGCTCTTCTGGGAAAGTACGTGTGGTGGCTTGCTAAAAAAAAAAGATCACTTGTGGGTTAAATGGATTAACCATGTTTATATGAAAAAGAGCCACTGGTCTGAGTATTCAACACCTTCTGACTGCAGCTGGTCCTGGAGGAAAATCACACAAGTCATGGATAAGTTTAAGCAAGCCTACAAAGGAGATAATTGGTTAAATAGTTCTCTGCCTTACACAGTCAAGCATGGTTATAACTGGTTGAGGACTACTCACCCTAAAGTGCCCTGGTATCATTTATGTTGGAATACTATGAATATGCCTAAGTCTGCATTTATCTTCTGGGAAATTATGCAAAATAGATTGCTTACCAAAGATAGATTGGCTCGAATGGGATTGAACATAAATCTGGATTGTGACATCTGTGGGAATGGACTTGAGACTCATCATCACCTGTTCTCAGATTGTTCTTATGTGAAGCAGTGCCTCTCTCTGTTGCAAGCAAAACTCAGAATCAATTTGACTATGAATGACATGGTCTCATGGTTCTCAAAAGCCAGAAGTGTGACCAGGCTTCAGAAGAGGTATGATGGTGCCTGTTATGTGCTCCTTTTGTATTATGTTTGGCTGACCAGTTTCGAAGCAAGAATAAATGGTGTTGTGAAGAGACCTGAACTCCTAGTGAAGCAGCTTATGTCTGATGCTAAATTGAGGTTTCAGAGACTGAATGACAGTGGCCTGACACAGCGTGACAAGGCTTGGTTTCAACAAATTCATAGTTGATTTGGTTAAGCTATTTCTTGTAATTTTTATGCCATTTGTTATTCTTTCATTCTTTGTTTAATTTGGATGTAATGGAACATTATGTATACTCCTTTTTTACACTATCAATATACTTAACCTTTCCCAAAAAAAAAAAAAAAACTTATTGGAGCTCTTATGGCTCATGAACTCGTCCTGGATGACGATGAGGCCGAGCCCAGTAGCACGAAAAACATGGCTCTTCAAGCCTCTGCAAAGGATGATGCTGATGGTGATAACATCGAGGAAGAAACGGTTTTGTTTGCTAGACGCTTTAATAGACGAATTTTCCGTAATAAGCAATCAAAACAATCCAACTCGAAAGGTAAGACTTTAAAAAAAAAATCTTCTGAGTCTAAAAACACGTTTGCAAATAGAGGATGCTTCAAGTGTGGAGAATCCAGTCATATGAATAAGGATTGTCCTACATGGGAGAAAATCAAGGACAAAGCTCAACGTGAGAAGACAGAGAAGGAGTTCAAACAAGTGATGATTGCGTCTTGCTGGGGCGATCTCAACACAGAAGATGACGATGAGTCAGAAGAAGAAGAAGTTGCTAACCTGTGTTTTAGCAACAATAGCTCAGACAACAACAATGATAAAGATAGCTTGGAGTCCTTATGTTGCTTCATAGGGGACTCAGAATCCGACAATGAAGAAGAAGAGGTAAGCTATCTTGAACTTAAGAAACGTGTTAAGAAGTTGTCTAAGAATGCTTTAATTGAATACTTTGAACAATGTCTAGACAACTGCCATGAACAAGAGCTTGAATTGAAAGAATTAAAAGTTCAAATTCTTGATATTGCTGAAGAAAATCATAATTTCAAAGTCAATGCCAAAAAGCTCAAATCTAAAGTTACAGTTGAAGCAGCTATAACTTTAGAAAAGACAAATGCTGAGAAAAGGATTCTAGAGTCTAAAGTTATAGCCGGTAAAGCTATAACCTCAGATCTAAAACTCAACATTATGCATCTTCAGGCCAAGGTTATAGCTAATGATGCGAAAACCTTAGAACTGAATAAAGTCAAAGAGCGTCTTGAGACAAAGGCTGCAGCTAGAGAAGCTGTGATCTTAGATCAAGAAAAGGAAATTGATTCTCTAAAGAAGCAATTGAATGAATCTGAGAAAGTACTATCTAATGTTGAGAAATCACATCTAGATAAAGTACAAAGATTAGAAAAGGAGATTCAAGTTCTTCATGAAAAATGTAAAGACATTAGTTCTCCTGTAGTTGTAGAAGACCATACGAAATGTGATGAAGAGATTCTGTCTCTTAAAGACTTACTTCTACATGCTAGGAAAGTGCACGATAAGTGGGAAGGTAGCACTCAAGTCCTAAACTTCTTAACTGAGCAATCAGATAATAATATGAAGTTAGGTTTAGGACATGAATGCTACAGCCATAGGGATCATGATAAGTGCAAACAAACACCTTCTGAAAAAGATTTTAGGAAGAGAAAATATACAAATTTGCCCGAATATTTGATTTGCAATTATTGTGGTGTCCCGGGGCATATCCAAGACAATTGTGTTAAACGTGTACAAGATTTACGCAAAAACACTCAATTTGTTAACACGTCTAACATAATTGTCGAGGATTTCGATTCTTCTACAGATGAGTCGGAAATAGACGAAGAAAGAAACGATAATTTTCGTTGGTATTATGATAGAAGTTTCGAGTATAAGAAGAAGGCTGACGCACCTAAACAACTACCAAAGCCTAAAGAGTCTGTTAAGACTAAGGCTCCCCCTAGACAGCCTACTAGACGACCTACAGAGAGAACCAGAACCCAACCTAGGACTATACCTAGACAATCCCCCACGATTCCTAAGAGGAAAGTTGTTAGACAGGTTTGGGTTAGGAAAGACTTGATTTATAGAGTAACTAACATTAAAGGACCCAACTTAGCTTGGGTACCTAAGAACTGTCTTTAAACCTCTTGCAGGTCATAGTGAAAGAAAACAACATATGGTACCTTGATAGTGGATGCTCAAGGCACATGACTGGTAATGTGAATTTGTTTCTTTCACTTGAACCCTTCGATGGTGGACATGTCACGTTTGGTGATAACAAGAAGGGTAAGGTAATTGGCATCGGTAAGGTTGGCATATCATTTTCTAATGCCATCGGTGATGTTTACCTAGTAAGTGGTCTCAAGCATAATTTACTTAGTATCTCTCAATTATGTGACAAGGGAAACAAAGTTGTTTTTCATTCAGATGCTTGTCGTATCATAATGGAGAGAACAAGTAATGTTGTGCCAATTAACGTCCGAAAAAATGAAAACCCTAGAGAAACCCTCGAAAAACCCTTGACAAGCGATTTTTTATTGATTTTCTACCTTCGAATCTGATCATCACGGATCGTAATTCATCTAGTAAGACAAAAACAAAGCATCATAGCAGGCTAACCATGGTGACAAAGAGTAAGCAGGGTAGTGCTGAGAAAATAAAAGAAAAGAAAACAGGTCCCAGTGAAGAGGATGTGGTGCGTACAAAACCTATGCAGGAAGTCTCAGGTATTCCTGGTCTACCTTTTGACGAAGTTAATGTTGAAACAGATGTGGAATCAGTGAAGGACCTGGCTGATAATAGCCTTTGGATTACGAAAAGAGGCAAGAAAGTGATGGTGACAACTGAGGACATGGAAAAAACAGAGGATCTTATTCAGTTCACCCAAGATGACATTAGGGACGAGATTGAATACTGGAATAATGTTGTTTACTACTTTGTGTTGGGACTACTTGGGAGCAAATCCCCCTTGGGAGGTGGTTAATGGTTTCATTCATAGAATTTGGCAGAAACATGGCATTGATAAGATTTCATTTATGCCCAATGGTATTTTTTTTGGTGAGATTTAAGGATGGTAAAGATCGAGAGGCGATTCTTCAAGCAGGGCATTACATGTTTGATAATAAGCCACTTATAGTGCGCCCTTGGGATGCAGCAACTGAACTCACCAAAGAAGATGTCAAAAATGTTCCTACTTGGGTTCGAATTCATGCTCTTCCTCTGAAATTCTGGGGAAGGTGCTTACCTGAAATTGCTGGTTTGTTGGGCAAATTCCAGAAAGCTGATCAGGCTACTGTTGATAAAACTAGACTAGGATTTGCAAGAGTAATGATACAAGTATCTGTGGGGCAAAAATTCCCTAACAAAGTCAAATTCCTAGGTGAAAATGGGAACATAGTGGTACTGGATGTTGAATTTGAATGGAAACCACTATTTGTTCCAAATGCAAAAGGATTGGCCATGAACAGGAGAACTGCAGAATTGGATCAACTGGAACTAAAAAGCCAGTTGTCAAGAAAGTCTGGTTGCCTGTGACTGCCAAACCAGTGGTCTAGGCTGGCCTAAAACAGCAGACTGATAATGCTCAGTCAGTGGAGCATACTCTTGTTTCCTCTCCTGTGAGAGTGGATTCATCTGCAGGTATTTCCCCAGACAAAAGCTATAAGGATGCTGCAGTAGGTGATGTGCAGATTGTGACCCCAAGGGAGGGTGTAGGACAAAATGGAAACCCTTCTACATCTATTTCTTATGAATAATATTGGATTTTGGAATGTAAGGGGTTTGAATAATGTAAATAAACAAAATAATGTTAAGTGGTTTCTTCATAATAAAGATGTAGGTTTATTTGGTCTTATAGAAACAAAAATAAGTAGTGCAAAGGTGAATAATATTTCTCACTCTATGCTTGATGGTTGGAGTGTCACTACAAATACCAACTACCATAAGGGAGGCAGAGTATGGATTCTGTGGAAACCAGGTTTATTTGATGTGCTAGTGCTGCATTATGATGCCCAGTTTATTCATGCTAGAGTTTTTCTAGAGTGACACAGCAGCAATTCTATCTCACTATGATTTATGCCTTCAATGAGGGAAGTGATAGAAAGGATTTATGGAGCAAACTTGAGATGATTGGGAAGCAATATCAGGGGGCTTGGCTGTTAATAGGAGATTTCAATACTGTAATTAACCCTGATGAGAGATTAGGAGGGAACACCAAGTAGAGTGACATGGATGATTTTATAGAATGCATTGCTAACTGTGGTTTGGCAGACTTGCCTTCCACTGGTGCCTTCTATACCTGGACAAACAAACAGGACCCTATGACTAGGGTTTATAGTAGGTTGGATAGGTGCTTGGCTAATCAGGACTGGTTCCATCACTTTCCTGATATGGTGGCTCATTTTCACCCTGCTGGACTTTTTGATCATTGTCCTTGCACTGTGAGTAACATTAAGCTGGAACATGTAAGAAGAGCTAGCTTTAAATATTTCAACATGTGGGGAAAAGCTCCATCTTTCCTGTCCAGGGTTCAAGAAGAGTTGCAGAAAAGCTACTATGGGCAGAAGATGTTTATTGTTATAAAGAAATTGAAACAGTTAAAGCCAAAACTTAAGGAGCTCAATAAAGAATGTTTCTCTGACATTGAGAATTCTACTACTGTTGCTGAGAAAAATTTGTATGCTATTCAGATGAAACTTGAACAGGATCCTCAGAATGCTAGCCTAATAGAGGAGGAAATTAAATTATCTGCATCTCTAAGAGAACTCACAGGTGCAAGAAACAGCTTTCTGCAACAGAAAGCTAAAACAAAATGGGTGCAGGATGGGGATAGTAACACAGCTTACTTCCATGGACCTATTAAGAAGAGATACAATGGAAATAAGGTGACACAGATTGATGATCAGTTTGGGAATACTTGTGTGGAGAGTCAAAGTATTCAGGATGCGTTCTTAGATTATTATAAACACATGTTGGGCAGTAATAAGCCCACTGAAGCAGTGAGACCTGATGTCATTGCCACAGGGAAATGCTGCACTCAGGAGCATTTATTGCTGCTGAATTCTCCTGTTACAAATGCTGAGATAAAGAAGGTCTTCTTTGATACTCCTGTGGATAAGTCCCCTGGACCTGATGGGTATACCAGTGGCTTTTTCAAGCACAATTGAGAAATTATTGGTGAAGATATCTGTGAGGCTGTTAGGGATTTCTTTAAAACTGGCAAGCTACTACAGCAGATTAATGCAACCAATATTACACTGATCCCAAAATGTGAAAGGCCCTCCTCTGTCAAGCACTTTAGACCTATTGTCTGCTGTAACATGATTTATAAGGTGATTTCAAAGTTGCTGTGTAATAGATTATCATTGATTTTGCCTGATATTTGATGTGACCGTAATAGTTGCACTTTTAACCCCTTAACGAACCCCATTTTGCATGCTTTTATGTATTCATTAGGGTCCTTTCTTCCTCTTTTGCTTCTTATTTGCTTTCTTCGTGTTTTGTGCTCACTTGTAGGCAAAGGAGCCAAACAACGCGCATTCTAGAGCATTTCAGAGCTTAATGGACGATACCTAAGGACCAAGAATGTAGGAGAGGCATAACCAAAGGCCTAAGTGAAGAAAATAAGCTAAGTCGAGGAGCCCCTACAGCCTAGGAGTCAAGTCGTGCTGATTTCGAATCAGCTAGCGCAAGAAAAGCAGAGGGTCGAGCGACCGAGCAGAGGGTCAAGCGACCGAGCCTGTAGGTCGAGCGACCGAAGCCCGAGGTCGAGCGACCTCAAGGAAGAACAAGTCGGGTCGACCGCAGTGCGACCCGAGCTACCTCTAATGACTCCGCCATGTCCTTGTGCGACACTCCACCTCAACTTAACTTAATTCTACACTTAGTATAAATACCCCCTTCCATCATTAAGCCCAATATAGAGTAATTAGGAGAGAATTAGGGGAAAATTAGAGTAATTAGTTCAATCATATTATAATCAAATCTTAATCATTCCTTAATATTAGCTTAATCTTTCAACAACAATCATAGATTAGAATTGAAGAATACTCGGGTTGTAATTGGAGAATTGACATCTCTTCATTTATCAAAGGTTTTCTTCTTATTTCATTATTGATCATATTTTCTTAAAGTTGGTACAATTGGTAATCCTTTTATTTACTTGTTATTTTACTTAATCATTCATCATGCTTTCATATGCTAGTTACTCTTTACCTATTACTTGAAATTTCACCATGATTAGTGAGTAGTTACCTCACTAGGGTAAATGGGTAATTAGAGGAATGATTATGTGGATGATTACATGCTAATGATTGAGGGTTAATTGATTGATTAAACTTGTGATGATGTTATCTAGTCTTATGCATGCTTTATGCTTGATGATATGCTTGAAACACAAAACTCGCATTGATTCTCTTAGTCCATGCTTGAACCTTGTAAGATCGTAATGCC
>JAGPOY010004016.1:0-12435 GCA_018983105.1 Silene uniflora | reverse complement strand
CATAAATATGACTGTACTCTCGTACGTCACATTTCTCAAACGTGTCCTATAGGTGTGACCTTTAGGGACCAGTTGATCACCGCCATCTGTATGACAGTAACGTCAAACTTATCTAGCAAGCCAACCGTTACTGATAAACGTGGATCAACTGATAATAATACAATAGTATGCCCTTGTGTTCCTCTGAGAGTTTTAATAAAATTATTGCACTAACTGTAGAGGACACCAGCCCCAACATTTCACTTTGTTCAATTTTATCCAGTGAGCTTGGTGTTATTAAGTCAAACGTATTAAACTAAACACTAGATCAAATACACTTCAGATCAATATTTAAACTTAATAATTGTTGGGTTGTCATTCTGATCGAGTTAATATTGGGTCGGGTTCATAACGGGTCAGGTGGGGTACAGATTCGAGTCATTGATCATCAATTAGACAAGTAGTATCGACTATTGAGTGTTAGCTCGTAAACAGGTCAGGCTGGGTTGGTTTTGGCTTGTTAAATTCCGAGTTTTATTGGGTCAGTTTTCTGGAATGTCCATTCTGGTCTCGACAAGTCAATTTTGGTCAAGTTTGCTAGCTCTATTAAGGCCGCAAGGGTAGACTCGCGTGATAAACAACCCACACAAAAATGGTCACTCTTTTTAGAAGTCTCAAGTGAATGGTTATTGTTTTACACTGACCATTATCTTTAAATAAGTTGATAACAACCCACAGGCCCGAACTTGATTTCATAAATGATGGTAGGTTAACACTTGGCATGGGACCCGTTTGATGACCCATTGACCCAAGTTTAATACTCTCTCCCATCCAAACCAAAGGTAACATTTACTTTATCACACTTGTCGAGACACGTTTTGCAACGTGAATATCTTTAGTTACACGTTATTAAAAATTATAAAAATTTGATATTCTTATAACATTCATGATGATAAATCAAACAAGATCTCACATGACTATATTTTGTCTTATAGATTGAGAATAATTTTAAAGATTCCCGACGACCATGAATAATGCCAAAAAGCAAGTATTACCTTTGGTTTAGATCGGAGGGAGTATTTTTGTAACCATATTGATGGCTACATTGGGTAAGCTTATGGAGGAGTACAATATGGCCATCAACATAACTGCTTTTCATAAATGAGAGGTGAGTTTGGTGGGTGTGTTTATGACATTTAGGATTTGTTGTGCACATTGCTTACCGGTTATGACTTATGAGGTGGTCTAGACTGTAGAGTATTGGCGTGCGTAACGGGTAAGGGAAGATTGGGGATGAAATATCTCTCACATTTGCACGTTCGTTCATAATAATTCAGTAGTGAAGTTGTATAATATGTCGATCACGAATTTTCGTTTAAAACGGGTCGAGTGTGTACAATCAACCTGATTTCCTGTATTTTTCGCACTTGAATATCTAGGTAATGGCTGTGACTCTGTGAGAACCTCTCCTATAAGTTCCGATTTCCTGTATTTTTTGCAATTGAATTAATGGATGTGGGATAGTTTCGTATAAGTTTGTGAAACTCTTGACGATACTTTGACAATAAAGAAATTGCTCCATATCTTCATTAGATAATGAGTACTACGGAGTATGACATTTCCATTTCGAGAAAGGCATGCACAGCAGTCTGCAAGACTGCAAATATGCATCAGTATCAAACTACAAAAAACAGTCAGAACTCTATAAACTGTACTCCGTAATTGTATCCTGCTACTCCATCTCATTCAGACGACTCTAATTTAGTAAAACACAAGTGCTACAGTGAAAACCAAGTATCGTGGGTGAAGATATCTAGTTGCGATGATATGGTTTAGATAGATTTCGCATCATTACTTGATCTGACTTCTACTACCCAGTCTCGGAAGGCAATAAGACGACGACATCAAAGGGCAGGAAGATTTTGAGGGTAAGATGAAATGACACAAAAGAGAACTGTTATAACTACTGGTTCACAGCTTCAATTGTTTCACAGTTCCAACAAAGTTTACAAAAAGCAGACACTTAGATGCTCAGTAGTTTTGCAAATTGAAGCAAAGGATAATCACAACAGTCTAGAGTTTTAGTACCGAAAAGCCTAATAAACGCTGCACAAAGGTTATATAGACGCCATCTCAGTATTCCCACTTCTTCATCTCCATGCCATCGGGTGCACTTCCCTCTACCTTCTTTGTACCGACTTCCTTCCAGTTGGTTGACAGAACTGTCCCATTCGACTCAACCTGTAAATATTCAGCACGAGATTATTCCTGTGGCAGACTGGCAGGCAAACCCCAAATCAAATTTAAAGTTATCTGAAAGCCTTACAAATGATTTTTGCATGGCACGTCGCGTGTCCTCATCAGCATCTTTGTATATGTCTTGGAAAAACTTGTTTAATGCTGCATCCCCATCAAGCTTTTCATCCTTCTCCTGTAATTAAGTTGCATTGTTCAGGATGCAACGTACATGCAAAATACGTATGGATGATAATTGACTTTGATTTCAAACAGAAACTGATTTGGCATAAATTTTTTAGGTCCAAAAGACATTTTTAATTCAAATTATACAAATATGCTTTTGACCGATTTGTGAAATTTCCATTTTGGGTGCAGTTTGGATTTGGATCAATTATCCAATAAGAAGTTAGATCGGTTTTGCACCATACTGAATCCGGACCAAACTTATTTTAAATATACAGTCTCACAAGTCACAATGGGTAGTAAAGTGGAATAAAGCTCGTTTGTTAAGCATAACTGCTGCTGATGGGACACATACCTCCTTCTTCACTTGAGCTTCCAATTTGTCCCAGTCAATTTTCTTGGAGGATGGATATGGAGGCCTTTGTACAGCTGTAGCAAATTATTGAACGACAATGTTAAAATATAATCTAATGTGCCATTGTGCCAAGGATAACTTCAAATTTTTTTATATTAGTGATTTGTTTTCCAATCCGAAAAAAGGTAAAGTATAACAGCCTAGTAGCCTACTGAATCTAATCTTCAGGTAAAGGGCAGCAACATTAACACTACCATCAATGGTTGTAAGTTTACCAATTTATATACAGTCGGTCACAGACTCACAGGTACTGAAAAATGGAAGTACTGTTTAACACAGGGTTAAATTGTTAAATTTCCCAACCCTCCCTTCAATAAACTCCCACATTGATCAAGGCATGAAAAGAGTTGATCAGAAATTATTGGACCATCTCGATAAAAGAGAACGTTGGTCAAAGTTGCAACTATTTGCATGACCTAATAAATATGTTTTTCTAGTAAAAAAGTGAAATACTTGAATTATTCACTTACGAGCAGATACATTTACTTTCTGAACAACAGCAACGTCCTTAGTGAACTCTAGAGAAGTCCAGTGAATTGCTTCAGCTTTTGTGAGACGGATTTCAATTTTAGTAGACAGCACCTCATATCTGCACTTTGCAGGAACTATCTGTAGGTTTGAGTGAGCAGATATGTCAGATTTCATTAATCAAGACATATGACACAAATCTGCAGAAGTAGAAGTTCTAATGTTTTCGAAACCAATTTCTAAAAAAGCCAAAAAAAAATCTTCTAAGCATCTCTAGCACATGAAAGTTAATTAGGATTTCAATAAAATACCAAAAGAACAAGGTAATTTAAGAAGATTGCTTTCACCTTTCCAAATAACCGAGGTTGGAAATGATATGGTTCTTCACCAGGAGTATCAATTGTCACACTAAGCTGAGATACAATCATACAGACAAAAGTTACAGAGATCATTTAACCAAAATATAGGACACTCGAGAAAGTTTCAGAAAAATAGTAAGAGAAGGCATACAATTTGTTCACCATAATCCACAGCAACACTTTTGGCTGGTATACCCTTAGCAAAGATAGTGACAACCACCTCCTCAGGCTTTTGATAGAATTCATGCCTATGATATACAGTTTGTCAGCGGGCTTGTTGAACAATTTACATACTACATCAACAACATTACTGATCCCAGTGCCTCAATGGCCCACGCAAATTGCGGGATAAGGGAGGGTCGGATGTAAGCATCACTACCCTTGTGTTAGCAACACAAAGAAGCGGCTTCCGAAATAACCGTCACGTTTTACTACAGAGTTCACTGTTCTGTTAAATATTTAAAGCTACATTGGCTAGGAAATGGACAGAAGCAAGGAAAAAAATTAAACTAAAAGGAGCCAACATGAACCTGAATTTCGGTTTTGCCAGAGGCACAGCAGTTACCGAACCGTTAACTGGAGTCATAGAAGTGGCTGGTGCATTTTTCAGATCTGCGTTCGGTCCTTCAGAGATAGTACTTTCAGCTGGTTTCTCTACAGATGGCTTAGGCAAACTGGCATTTTCCTCTGAAAGAGTTATTGTGGAAATATCAGTTTGAAGCTGCCAAGAGTTTTCCATATTCAATGGACTCGAATACCCGACTTTGGCTTTGAAAAAGATAAGGGCAAAATGCCTAAATAGTGTCTTATTCTCTTATACCCAAGAGATGAATGTACAAACCCAGCATACAGGTATCTATTGTCACATAGCGGTTCTGGGATGTCGCGGATGTACATAACGAATTGCAGCCTATGTGGCCAGTATTTCAAAAACAGTTACCAATATCCCCTCTTAAAAATATGAGATTTTAAGTTGATGGGAGACTATCCAAATCTTACACTTAGACGATGCAGGAGGATTACCATGATCCTACATGATCTATCAAGTGTGTAGTGATATATGGATAAGACATCCAAGGACCATATCTGACCTTAAAAACCATCACGATACTCACATTAACAAGTAGCAGAACTTCAGTATTGAAGGGGCCCACAGATTAGGGAAGCCTAGAAGAAAAACAAGTTAGCTGATACCTGCAATGCGCTCATCACATTCTTTGATGAAATTTACAAATCTTGAATCTCCAGGAGCTAAAGCTGCTCCAGCTTGGAAGGCATTCTTTGCAGTATGATATTCCTCAAGTTTCAAACACGCGGTACTGAAAAATATAACAAAAAAGCACAAGATATTAATGGATATCCAATTGCCTAATAAGAAAGGCAAGAAGGAAGACATGTAAGACTCTCAAAGTTAAAATAGGGTTCAATAAGAAAAATACCCTTTTCGCAGGTAAGCTTTGGCCATAGAAGGATCCAATTCAATTGCCCTATTAGCATCAGCAACAGCCTCTGTCAACAAAAAAATAATAATGGGATAAGGTAAGGTAAAGTGGTAAACCAAGTAACTCCAACCTAATGTTACTTCCACTCTGCTGTTTGGTGCCATACCCATGTCCAGCACAATCAAGAATATGTGCATAAGACAAAAACTAGGGGAAGGGACGGTATGCGCTGCACAAAGCATATCTTTCGAAAATTTTAAAGCCTTAAGTTTTAACAAGTCTTCTTTCCAACATACAAAATATTTATGTTTCAATTGATTTTATATTCTTAAGACGTGTCCCTATAGCAGTATCAGAAACCCCTTATGTCTATACCCTTAATTAACATATACCACCAAGAATACACCAATTATAACGAAATTTCTCAAAGGTTAACTTCTGACAGTAACCGAAGAGGTAACAATAGATTCATTGAGATCCGAATCATTATATTCTTGAGGGAAGAAGTCCAAAATCTTGATCTTAAATTGATGCATAACAAAAAGATTGATCCCTTGCAGTGTGATAAAAACCAAAAACATCACTGCTTACAAACAATTTTCTTTCAATACCTAAATAATCTAAGCAACTCGTAACAGCCACAAAAAAAATTACCTCTGGAATAAATCTCACATTTAATAGCTACAATGACTATTGTTCTCACGATCTAAAACTTGAAAACGTAAGTAAACCAAGCACCCCATGTCTTTATGTCCTATACTCCTATTATTCAGAAACTAATTCAATGACGTAACCAATCATAATCATATCCATTCACTCCGAATTACCAAATCGCAAACTACCTTTCAACCTCATGTCACTAGCCACATTCATTCTAAGTAACATACAAACAGAGTCACAGCTAAGCCGGGGTCTCATCTAGCCAACCTTCAACGAATTGCTCAACTACGTCAACAATCTATCGGAGATAAAAAGATCACTACTTTGTGATACTTCCAACATTGATATACTATCTAAAAAAAAAAAATCAACAGAGAACCTATCAATTGCACTAGTAGAACATCAAAAAATCAAACACGAAAACAAACTATAAGAACTTTAGAAAGGATCACATTTTGGTCCTATCTATCTCCTGAACATCTAAACAATAGATATGGCAAAAAAAAAAAAATAGCAACACCTTTCGAGATAATCAGAGTTTCGCATTATCTAAAAAAATATTAATGTTATAGTACACCAAAATGATAGACAGGTCAAAAAACTCGCAAATTTTGTAAATAAATCAAACTTCCACAGTAAAAACTTAAATCATTAATCAAACAAATCATTACAACAAAGCTAAACTCAATTCCTCAATTACGATACTAAACTCCTCCTCCACGTCCCATTAAATCGTCTAATTTTTTCTATTGTTTGTGAACGGGATTTTAATCAAAGATAAACAAATGATTGAGACGGAAAAGATATTAAAACCACAATATTAAAGTCCGCCAAAGTTCAAAACACACTAAAAAATTGGGCAACAACTCCCAAATTTCATAAATAATCGAACTTTAAACTATAAACCCTTAATCAAACAATCACTATAATAATGCTAACAACTCCCAAATTTCATAAACAATCGAACTTCAAACTAAAAACCTAATCATCAATTAAAACCGACGCAATACAAAAATTTAATCAATTAAAAGAAAGAGGGAAGAGAAAAAGACCGGTGAAATTGGAGAGCTTGATATTAGCTTGAGCGCGATCAGCAAAGAGTTCTGGCAAATTAGGGTTTAAGTCGATTGCTTGAGAGTAAAGATCGACGGCGAGTTCAAAGTGGTCATCAATGAAAGCTTCTTTCGCGCTTTTTTCTAGGTCTGCGACGGTGTTCGCCATTGTTGTACGGTGAAGGTGTGGTGGTTTGCGCGGCGGCGTAGAAGGCTCTGGAAGAAGAAAGGGGGTAAATAAGGAGCGGACTGACTTGAGTTGTGTGTTTAAGGAGAGATTTCGGCTTTTGGAAAAAGGGAGGATTTTGAAAGACTTTGGTGGTAATTGTGGACCTTAATCAAAGTCTACCACTTGAAATTAAATTTTAATTGAATTAGTTTTGTTTTAAGAAAAAAATCGGAAGAAATATTTCGGCAATATTGATTTTGTTATAGTTAATGGTTGATATGGCAATCGGGTCGGGTTTGGGTCGAGTTAACTCAGTTTGGTTATATAGGGTTCAGGGGTGCCTTAGGTCAGCTTATTCTTTCCAGTAGAGTAATGTTCGGGTCGGTCGTTATCAGATCGAGTTATACGGGTTCAGGGCGTATCAGGTCAGCTTATTCTTTCTGGTCGAGTCGGGTTTGGGTCGAGTCTTTTCGGGTCAAATAATGTATCAGCTCGGGTCAGGGTCTAGTTATCTTATAGCATTACTTCAATTTTTAGTCATTAAAATTAGTGTTTCGATCATTATTTGGTTTAGTTACTTAAATATTAAGTCAAACGTATCAACCTAAACACTAAATCGCTTTCATTTTGATCAATAGTAAGCTTATTAAATGTTTGGTTCATATCGAGTCATATCGGGTTCGGGTCATTGATTATCAGGTTACAGGACTTAGAGGTCATCATTAGGTCGGGTTGGTTTTTGCAATATTCTCGTCGGATCGGGGCCAACTTGTCAACTCTAGTTAATGGGTGATTTATTATCTAGTACATTGATTGTCTTGCGAATAAAGCAGGTTTGAGTGAACTTATCGAAATATATCAAGGCCTGCTATGTTAACATGTCTCAAATCCGCTAACATGCATGTTTGTGGGCGAACATTTAGTCACTTTCATGTAAGTGTGGTCAACATTTAAACCAAAACTCAAAACCGTATTTGATCACCCGTAAGGTGGAGAATGTAAAAAACGGTTATGAGTAACTCATGGCCTAGTAAAGAACATTGTCTTCACTTGTAAAATTAAGTCAACTTTTATAAGATAATCATCTAGTTTTATTTATTTATTTATGTAGGCACGGACAATCATTTATAAGGACGAACATGTAAAAGGAGACACCCAATACTGGAATACTCAATACTCCATTGGAAATGACTAAAAATCATCTAGTTTCAAACTTGCTCATAACATCAAGTTTCTTCAATCAAATTTCAATTCTAACTTCAAATTCTCCCACATAGATAGCTTCAAATTTGCAATTTCTGACACCACAAACTTCTCTTCATTATCATCACTAGTTTTTCTTACCAAACCATTGAAATTTACGGTCCTAAACCCATGTCGGACTATGGACGACGAGCTCTTAACTCCCTTAGTGAGACCTAAAATGGTAATTTTGTCAATGACATAGTTTTGGCTCTTTGCATATCCTCCGTGAGTTACATTTGATGTAATTGTTACATTGCTTGAATCCATTTCTGCCCGAAATTTCACCAATGTCC
This sequence comes from Silene uniflora, assembly GCA_018983105.1. Taxonomy (NCBI): domain Eukaryota; kingdom Viridiplantae; phylum Streptophyta; class Magnoliopsida; order Caryophyllales; family Caryophyllaceae; genus Silene; species Silene uniflora. The sequence goes on along the minus strand of JAGPOY010004016.1, from coordinate 3,932 downwards.
AAGTACCGATTGCCCCTGCTATATGTATTTCTACTCCGTTGTCCATGAAAACTTCCCCGGTGCTAGCACTATTATTGCTCATTACCACCAAGAGGTTGAATGATGTATTTCGTGCAGCTCGTGTTGTCATAGCTTCGCCTTGCATCGCCAAAATGTTGCCTACCACAAGCAAAAGATGACTCATTAAGACAAAGACCACCAATAGTTAACTCATACAATGCAATACGGAATTAATTAGACCTGTCAAAATCTAGCATTTTTATAGTCCTGTGACCCAAAATGACATACTCCATACGAAACTGGAAGATGTTCGTTACCTTCACGGATGTGAACATTGATATGATCAGCAGGTGCACTCAGAGTAACATTTGCACCGGTAAAAGCTGTCACATAATTCGTGTAGTTGAACAGATCGAACCAGTTTCCTTGTGGGAAGTACGCTGTGACAGATTCAGCACCAGCTTGTAGGACAGGCGAAACCATGACACCATTGCCAAGGAGAAACTGTGAGCTTATGCCATATGTTTCGACATCCTCTGGAAACGAAAAGAAGAGAGGTCTAGCAATAGGGGTTCCTGTTAAGTGAGCCTCATACATTAATGTGTAGAAGTAGGGAAGAAGTTTGTATCTAAGTCCTAGGACTTTCCGTGCTGACTCCGCTACCGAGTCCCATACGTAGAGCTCGTGGTAGGTGCTTCCTTTGTTGGCATGGTTTCTTGCAAAAGGGTAAAATGCTCCTAGCTGCATATAAGAAACATATACTGTACATTAGAGTTGGATATTCGAGCTTTAAACTTTTTTTCAGGTTAGGTCATTTCAGTTCACGACAATGTCACCTCCACCAACATTTCGGTAACCTACAAGTCGCGTAGTTTCAGACCAAGCAAATACAGAGTATTAATTAGCACCACTACCATTCATATTGGAACAATTTCGGGTTTGGGTCATTTTCACGGCAATTTCTTTGTTCCGGTCTAGTTTTGACGAGTCTGATTTCGATGTGATTAATACTCCGTATCTTACAATTCAAATAAAATCGAGATTTTACATATTTTACCTGAATCCATCTACGGCAAAGCTCTTCATTTGTATTATCCAAAAAACCACAAATATCAGCACCAACCATAGGCAACCCAAAAAGACCAGAATTCAACATAGACGGAATCGAGTACGCAAGATCATCCCATCTTGCTGCATTATCCCCTGTCCAATGAGCAGCATACTTCCCAGACCCGACAAATGTCGACCTCGAAAGCACAAAGGGTCTTTTATTGGTGACATTAACGAGTGCTTCGTGAGTAGCTCGAGCTTCGAGGTGTCCAAACAAGTTATGTACATTGTAGTCGGTCACATTACCGTAATGCAAAGCGGATCCCGGAATGGTCTTGCTTAATATCGGTTGACGACCTCCACCGTCATTGATTTTATAAGGTGGGTCATCAAGTGTGGAGTTTGGTAGAGCTTCTGAAGTTATAAAGTTGGCTGCTTCGTTCATGTCGATCCATAGACCATCGAACTTGAGATCGTCTCGAAATCGCTTTATTTCATCAGTCCAGTAATTTTGAGCTGCAGGGTGCAGAAAGTCAGGGAAATACACTGGTCCTGGCCAAACAGAACCCAAATAATCCGAACCGTTCTGGTTTTTAATGAAGATTTCGTCTTTTAATCCTCTGGCGAATGCATCATATGAACTGTTTATACTGATACCTATAAAGATGAAATAAATCGTGGTTAGACCTGTCAAACGATTCAGATTGGATACGAAAATGAGTTCAAGTTCAAAACATTGACGCTTATGACAACTTACCAGGATTGAGAATGGGCACATTGCACATATCGTTGGCCATTGTTGTGAAGGTCATTAACAAATTGCTGCATCTTGTCAAGAGGGAAGTTAACAGGATCCAAAGTGAAATCTTTATATGTAAGAATATATTGGGTCCAATACTATTTATGTGGACACACTATTATATCTATTATATTTGTTAGCTATCTTTTAAGTTTAGCCCAATATAGTGATCCATCCGGATAATATAATACGGGCATATTAATTACGTCTTATAAAGTATGGGCCGAATATCTTAATTGTGTAGATACTCATTAGGTTACTAATGCATGATGGGCGCATTAGAATAAGGAGACTATATATAAGTCACCTGGGTTATGGTCCCTAGTAGCACACAATAACCTAATCTCCCCGCATCCCATCAGTAGAGAGATCCTACCGGTATGTGTGTCACCTAATCCTCAAGACCAACATTTCGTCATGTAATCAGGTACGCTTCCGCATCTAGTATTTACCGAATAATTTAGTATGAAGTTATGGTCTCTATTCGGATTAAATCTAACAAGTGGTATCAGAGCCACCTTCATATTAAATTATTTGGGTGTGATATATACTCTGTACGTATTTTGGCCTACGAAACCAATTTACTCGTGTGTTCTGTGGTTAATTCATGTTTAATTATTAGATTCTTGATGCATGAACTGCTTGTAACATACGTCACATGATTCTATGTCACATGATTCTATGTCCTTCATGAATTACGAGTACATGACTAATGAATTTTGGAGATTTTTCGGTTTTGGGGTGATCCAAGTTTTGATAAATCAAATTGGGTTACCGTATCTTGTTTTTTTGCTATAATAATACAGTGGGACATAAGTCATAAATCAACTACTTCGTGGTTGTTTGTATTGTGACATTGGTAAGTTTCCGATGCACATGTATCGATGCATACGTTCAATAAAGATTTGAGATTTGTATGAGTATCATATATTCATATGCTTGAGCAATTTGGGAACTTGGTAAGTTGGTTCATGCGTATAATATTTTTTTTTTTTGTATTCTACAATATGCATTATTATGCATATGATAAATTTGGATTTATGGATAATTGTTTTTGGGATCTTGGGTTATTAAAGACATGACAATTTAAAGAAAGAAGGACGTGTGTGCCGGCTGACTATTGTTCTGGTAATTAACTCATGAATGCTTGCTCACTTAGGGCATGGCAATTAATATTGGATTTTATGATTGTCTTGCATGCTAGTTAACTTCAAACTAGAAATTGGGAATTGGGATATATTGATTTACTACAGTTTTGAGCAATATATTATACTTCACGTTTTAGCCAACTATGGAATACATGGATTCTTTACATTATGAATTCAGCATGACCATTAATGAATTTCCTGTCTCATGCATGCTAAGGTTAATAATTAGCTTATGACATATGGATAAGTTAGGAACGATAATTTTTGTCATGCTAATACTTGTAATTATCATGGTGGCATAAGTTGGTTAAGGTTATTGTTCCGGGCGTAATTACGGGGGTAATTAGGGGAGCAAGTTTGTGATACACGTAAGCTCGTAAGATGTCGATGAAGGCTACCGGACTCTTGTATCTTCCTGCAAAATGAACAAATGGAGGGCACGGCTTGGGGCCGTGCGAACTCACTCCGACGCTCAAGTCAGTGACTTAAAGATAAGTATGATTGAGGAGATATAAGAAAGTGGATACCAAGTGATGAGAGAAGTTTGATGTTTGATGTTCGGATGATCGATGGATGGATGGATGGATGGATCCTTTTCACGTTGAGAGTGAAGGAGTATTTATAGACTTCCCTTTTTGTCCTGTAGTGGCCAAGTGGATGCAACTAGTGGCCAAGTGGACGTAGCAGGTGGAATGTCTGTTCTGCCCTTCGCCGTGTGGACTCATGGCAGGCCGGCAGGCATGCATCGTTTACATGCCCCGTCGGTTGGATGTGAGCTCGCGTAAGCGTCTCTCGGCTGGCATGATGTCAGGCCGAGAGAGTCTCTCGGCTGGCTGGTTGCCAGGCCGAGACCCAAGTAGCTCGGTGCTGTGTGACTTGAGGTCAGTGAGCACCGAGGCCGTATGCGTCCCTCGGCTGGCTTGATGCCAGGCCGA
>JAGPOY010004015.1:0-12436 GCA_018983105.1 Silene uniflora | reverse complement strand
ATTGCTAGGTTTTATGAAACTCGTCGCACTGGTGCCGATGCTGTTGTATATTAGTGCCATTTTAGCTTAATTGTCATATTTCTTCATTTTCTTTCTTCTTGCATTAGGTTTTAATTCATCAGTATGTACCAACGCTATTTCAATATTACGTTTCTTATTTAGTTATAGAAATATAAATAATCAAATATGGAGTATGTTATTCGTAAAGATGGACTACTTAGCTTATATTCTTTCCGTCTCTATCGTCTGTCTATCATTTATATTTACGGTGTTGCTCTTTCACATACGAATTTTACTCTTTCACATACATTTTTTCATAAAGTTTCCATACTCTATCCTTTTCCTTAAATCTAAGCAAATTAGGTTTCACATATATTTTTGCCCTAAAATTAAAACGAAATCTTCTCAAACTTAAACAATGGATTACAATTCTTCAAATACTTTAATGAGTGAAATAATTATTTTGTTTAGTAATGATATAGGGTATTGCTTTTTCACATACGGACAAATAATCGGCACTAGGGGAGTACAAAACATGAGTTCAACTGGTCGGATGAGAATAGTTTATTACTCCATATAATTTGTGCAATACTTGTATTTATTTTATTACATACCCTCGAAATTTCTTTAATTTGAACGATCAATATATTTATATACGTCATAACAGAAGATTGGAAATATTTACCGGATTTGGGATCATCAGGAATTGAATATCAGCGTTCCAAATTCTGAAGGTTATAATGTGTGTTCGATGTTGGTGTGGTGTGGAGTGTAGACACGTAAAATTTGTATAAGTGTTGGTACATCGGAAGTCAAAAGTCAAAATATTGACCTGCCAAATATTTGGTGTAAAATTAATTTAGTTAATTTGAGTGAAATTTGATTAAATTAATTCATTTTAGTTAAGTTAAATAAACACGTTTATATAAAAAAGTGGCAAAACGCGAGAAATGGGTTAATTCTACCTAAATGAATCAACTACACTAAACTGGGCCATGGTGACTATCAAGTCCAAGTCCACCGAGCAAAAATCCTCTCCATTTCTTCTCCATTTCCTCTCACATTACAATATAATATTACACATATCTTTTTATTGCATTTTCCCTTTACGATGGAAAACATGCACCGTTAGATTGTCTTGAGATGAAATTTCGGCCGTTGATAAGAAATGGATCATCCATTTCTTTTAGGAAATGGAGAGGACTCTAATTGAAGTCCACCAGGAGGTAGTTCATTTTTCCTATAAAAAAATTGTATAATCTTATTCATTTTACGTCAACTAGTTTAACAAGCTTCACTTAATAATTCGTTGTTTTGATTTTAGAAAAAAAAAAAAAAAAGCGATCCATTTTACGTTGATCTGTTTAATGTTTTTCGATTTGTGTATCAAATCTAAGGTTCTTCAATTGTTTGTTATTCGATCAAATATTAGTTGTTAGTTTCGATTTGTCGATTAAATTATTTGTCAATAATTTGATTGAAATGTTTAGGAGGTTAGGAGGGGAAATTTAGAAAGTTCATTAAATATCGTCGAGGATTCAGACTAATGTGTCGACGAACAAATAACAATTGGGTTTTGCTTATACATTTACAGCCCAGATGAAGCCAAGTTCTGAGCCCAAAGACTAGCCCATACTTGTTTTTTTTTCGGTGACCCATGGGAGCACCCGAACACCCTGCAAGCCCGGGACCAGGTAAGTTATCAAGGTTGCCCTTGATGGCAGGGAATACCGCATCACTCCCGTGTAGGGAGTCGAACCCGGAACCTCTCAATTCGTTGCCATATTGCAACGCTTTTAGACACTCCCGCGCTCTACGCCCCCACTACACTCAAGCTACTTTAATTAGCCCATACTTGCTTCCTAGTCAAATACTCCGTATTTGTTTCGGCTCTAATTGGACTACACAACGAAAGACAAAACGATGACAAAACCTGGTGGACCTGCTTTATATTCCCACATAAACAACACTAATTCTTGTTTTGACAATAAATTCTGTCTAGAGTCTTTAGACAGGTTTTTGTTGTGAACCCCCGTAGTTAAACAATAAAGTAAACAACATATTTGCAGCAGAAAATGCGAGATTTTAAAAATTTTATTTATAAAATTACGGAGTCACTAAAACATAAGTACCAAAACTTAAGATAAGAAAGCTTTTATACAAATATTAACTTAAATGAATGCAAGGGATCCCGATCCCTTGATAATACACAAATACATTACTAAAAGCTACTAGAACTACAACGAATAACGTCAATCGTTGTAAGTACAACGCTCGCTAGCTCACTCGTCGAAACCCCAAATAAGCACCAACCTGCAACCTGTTCATTCATTAAAAATGAATGCCACAGTCAGTGAGGTGTAACTTAGGGTTCTCCCAGCCATATTATATCAAAACACAGATAGACAAGAACATATTATAGCATATGAAACATAACCAAGCGACATAAGCATTACAACATGAGAATATCATTTAATAAATGTGAGGTCAAACAACAACAATGGCATATGAGACATATATATACGTAAATATCGTGTAGAATGGATAAAAGAGGCCGACAATATAATACATGTGAAGGAAACCGTAGCCATTTACTTTGAAACCATTTAACAAACAAAGAACGGGACGTGGCTACTAATGTCACACGCATACCTATGGCTTGCATCTCACCATAAGTACGAATGGGAACATCAATCCCGTCGATCACATTGATACCACGAGGCTTGTATCTCACCTCCTAGTGCCGATATGATCAAACGACTCTTACCATCCAAACAAGACTTGGCTTAAGAAGTAGTGTCAGACATATACAAGTTACCTGAGCATATGTTATGACTATTCTACCCTCACTTAACACTCTCCAACAATTACCCACCCTCACTCAACCTAAATTTATCCAAAATCACTAATTTTTTAATTTCACTGGAATTCAAATTACAGCCTCCATAAATCAACAAAATCCATAGCTTTCATCACCGTCATCATCGTGGAGCATCTTTCCGTCATAGATTCAACTTAGCTTCTATTTCTTAATTGTTTATGTTGTTATTTTTGCTAATTCTTAATTTGAAACCCTAACTTTCGGTAATTTTTGGGGGTTTTTGTTACTTGATGATTAATGGGGCAATTTTAATTTGTGATCTTTTCTATGCTTGATGTATACATTATTGTTTAATTTGTTGTTGATTAATCACCCAGATTTGCCTATTTTTAATTGTAGGATGTCATATACAACTCGAATCACTCACAGAAAAAATGAGAAGAAGAAAAAGAGAGAAGAGAGAAGAATTAATTGAAACAAGAACAAAATTTAAGAAAGAGAAAGCTCAACTTACCTTTAATGGAAGAGGGAATACTTGCTTAGTAAAGAGGATAATGGAGGGAGGGTAAGGGTTTAATTACTTAAGGTTGTTATTAGTAAGGGTAGTATGGGTATAAATTTAGTGTAAACATAAAAAAAAAAAGAGGAACTCAGCCAATCTCAGGTCGGTTTGGTAGTTTAAGTTGTGTTTTCCGTCAAATGGGTAGTACTCTGAGTATATTTGCAACTTTGTAGGTAGTAGTTTGCTTAATTAAGCTAATTATGTAGTAAAATAAAAATTCATGACTATAATAGGTAGTATTTTGCCATTTTTTCTTAATATTATTATACACGTAAAGGAACATTTTTATAAAAACGGGTTTAAAATATAAATAAAATAATAAAATGGCTAATTAAATTAAAAATGCTAAAACGGAGAATTCGCGGGTGTTACATTTGTAGCCATTTTTATAAGGAAATGTGATTATTTTAATTTTTAAAGTGAGTCACATTTTATACCTTAAAAATGTTGGCACTTAAACAACATTTTATGCCCTCAATATGTGAGACCGTCTCTCGGAAGTTTTTGTGCTTAAACAATACTTCGTATGACATATGATCGTCTGAAGCCTTCAGTCGAAAATGACCGACGAGAGGGGGACCTTGGCGCTGTTCTTTTGGACTGAAATTGTCTGAACTGAACTGAACTGAATTTATTGGAGTGAACTAAACTTAAAGGAGCTGCACTGAACTGAAATAAGAGTTAATTTGTGAATAGAAGAGCTGAACAGAACTGAATGAAGCTGAATTAAACTGAACTGAACTAAATGAAGCTGAACTAAACTGAATAGAGCTGAAACGAAGTCCAAAAGAACAAGACCCTTCTGCATAAACAATGAAACCACACAATTTTCTCGTACAAAAAACAAATCCCACCCGGCTTGTACACTACTACACTTGTACGTCTCCAGACATTTATGCGCAAGTATAAGTGTAACTCATCAACCAATGACAAGTGAGAAACCACCAAAATTCATGGCAACATCCGATTCTGCAGCCCTTGCCACAAAGACAGCCGAACTCGAGCCACTTCTCCACGCCATCGGTTTCGAAATCGACGAGTTATCGCCTTCCATTGTTTCCGGCCATCTTATCGTTACCTCTAAATGTTGTCAGGTCTCTATTTATTTTTCCCCTTTTTGTCTTTGTCTTCCTCGTCCGAACGATTATGCCCATAATTCAATGTATGGGCATAATCGCTTCCTTTCAAATTTTCGTACGAGTAAAATTTTATATGGGTCCGTTCCAGACTCCCAGTCGATTTTACTTTATGATGCGTTTTCATGGGATACTCCGTATTAATTAGAAATAGACAAATGACCGAGACGAAATACTTTTTCAATGTACTTTCTGAAGAACATCAGTATATAACAGGGATGTTAAACCTGAATTGTCGGGTAGAAACAATTTTGTTAGCAGGGGCGCTCTAGTTAAAATTTCCGAATTTTTTCAAGTTCCCCTAATGCTATTAGCCTTTCGCCCCCGCTGACTTCAAATCCATGTTCCGCCAGTGTTTGTTAGTGGTACACCTTTACTACCAATAAAACCAAAGACTCGCTATTATTAATTGGTTCTTAATCAAGACGGAATAAAGTTAGAATGGATCGCTAAATTGGTCGTACTTCTTTTTATTGTGAAGTTGTTGTCGTTCAATGTAACTTGATTAGAATTAGAATGATGTATTGGCTAATAGATAGAAGATGAACTGGTATATATGCAGCCATTCAAGGTGTTGCACGGTGGGATGTCGGCTATGATAGCGGAGTCATTGGCGAGTATAGGCGCATACTTAGCATGTGGGATGAAAAGGGTGGCCGGAATACATTTGAGTATTGATCATATGAAGAGTGCTCAACTTGGTGATCTTGTTATAGCTGAGGCCACTCCTCTTAGTAATGGTCGCACCATTCAGGTAACTTCCTCTTCTTTCGCTTATTATATGTCGTGCAATAACGGTCTTACAAGAGAATTACTCACGCTGCATGCAATTGCACCTACATATATGTCATTCCGAGTTAATCATGTCACCCCTAAGAAAAATGTTGCAAAGTTGTTCGGCATTTGTTACTTGTTATGCAGCATGTTCGGAAATTTATTACTCAGTGCGCACCTAAAATTGTCTCTAATCACGTTGTTACAAAAGTTCCCGATTAATAGTTAAGCTGATTTATCCCCTTTTCCTTGTGGAGCACATGTTTCAGTATTGCATGTTGCAGCTAATGCTAGGAAACGTGGCTGAACGGGTTTCTGCGCATGTCCGAAATGTGTCCAAATTTTTATGAATGTTGCTTAGGGAGGATGAATTTCCATTACTCGCTAAAGTCATAAACAACGTCCTTTAATTTGTTAGGTGGAGTATTTGATATACTCCGTATCAACTAACCATCAATTCAGTAGGCTTCATGCATGTACTTATTACAAACGAGTCAGTCGGGCTCATATATGAACATATTGAGTACGAGTCCTGATCAATTCAAGTTCGGATCTTTTTTCGTTTCCTAGTTAAGTGTTTTGGGGACATATTTAGATCAAAATCGATTTTAATTTCGAGCTCCGGTCAGGTTTGGGAGTGGGTTTGGATCGGACTTTATTGGGTCATTTGGCTTAGATTTTGCCACATCTCTTTTGCCAACAAGATGGACCGGTTGGAGTAATGTAGTGGTCCGTCTCCGTCCTTCGTGTTTAACCATTAATAGTAATAGGGAAAAAGTTTCAAAATGTTATACCTTTTATCACAAACATCATGTGATATGTTGCTATATTACAACATATTGAGTGTGACTGTGTGAGAGTATATGACTTCTTCTTTTGGGGTAGTTGTTGATGTCAAGAGTCTTAAGTTACGACGATATTAAACAAGAATCAATGTTTATGGGGTACTATAACTTACTTCCATATGCTTACATCAAAATGTTTTAATAGTGAAAGTGAATTATGGACATCAGAGGGTGTATAGGTTTGGAATTTCTTCAATAACACCAATCCGGAAAATCGACATGTTTAAATTATACTCCGTAGCCATTATTCAAAATGATTGATTGTTTTACGCAATAATTCTTGTGTTCATACTTCATAGGCATCACGATTGAGTTATCTAAGTTTTGAAGGTTGCTTGCGATTGTATAGCGTAAGTTTGAGATCTATCAAGCCACATTTGCGAATGAACATAAATTTGAGGTGTTATATGTGACACACTGCAAATATGCAAATATGTTGTTTACTTTATTGCGTGTTTCTATTATTTTCTTTTCTTTTATCTTAGTTTCTTCACTATTTTCTCATATTAATATGATCGTCCGCCCTGTCTCCGCCCACCGATTTCATTTTGGAACACATTCACCATATTGCGTATGTTTACTCTACAAAATTTGCCATTTTATTAGCTAGTAACGCCATTTCGCAACATGGTGGACTCGATTATGTGTTAATTTGCTGGATGTAATTACCAGGTATGGGAGGTAAAACTATGGAAAGCGGATCCAAGCAACATGAAGAGCAAGAATTTGATATCTTCAGCTAGAGTAACGCTTGTTTGTAATCTCCCCGTTCCTGATGACTCCAAAGCTGTTTCTCAAACTTACCGCAAATATGCTAAATTATAGAGCTACTAATTTCTCTGTTACAAGGAGTTTAGCCTAGACAAAGGTCGAGAAAATATGAAGGTAAAGTTTGCGATTTTCTATTGCAGACTAATGTTATTTTTTAGTACAGAGTTTTTAGTTTTGAAACTTTGAAGCTGAAATTTCATAAATTAGTAACGAGTAAAGGAAATGAAATAAAAACTCGTCTTGCTCGCCCTGCCTTCCTGTTTATATGTATGCGCGGTTATGGAATATAGATGGTATGCAGTATTACAGTACATCGTCCTCTGACTGATCGGTTTATTCCTCCTCTTTCATTTAGTCTTGGCTATGGAATATAAAGCAGATGCACTTAATCGACTAACGAGTGATGAGCTCGAAGAAAAGGTAGGCTTAATCAACCATGTCCCCCTTTTCGCGGGAATTATTTAGAAATTTAACAGATAAAATACTTGGCAGCAAAGTAAGGCAGATAACAAAAATCGAACAACAAAAAGTCTTGCTGAAGACGGGTCGGATCTTGCAACGGGTAATTTGTGAGAGGAAATGGGTAGAGGGGACAAGGTGGGCACCCCCCATGTGCTTCCCCACTCACATCTCATGGGTATTTTGTGAGAGGAAATGGTATCCGTCTTCATTTGTGACGGATATGGTGTGTCTTCAATGAGATTTTGTGAACAAAATTTAAGTTAAGGAATTGCATGCTACTATTTGTTGAAATTGAAACAATGAAAAATGCTAATTACTGCAGTAAGGTATAATAGTGGATTGAAAGCTTAAGGCCCTTAAACCCAGCAACACCTTGATGGGTTTTTGATAAAGAAGAAATCAAGACAAGCGAAATCTCGACCGTCATCAATATGATACTTGAGAGTCTTTAGGGAGTAGTAGATAATGTGTTTCCTTTTCATCCATGGTAGATAAATCCTATCTTGCATTTTAACATCTGTGGTGAAAATAAATTGAAGACGACGAGTATGGACTTAAGAATAAGACACGATTCCCAAGGCTTTCGACGTCTGTCCATGTCTTCTTTTGGTGATCAAAGGTGAACACCGATACATACTTACCTAGCTTACCGATGACCACGGCTAGGAGTTCTTGGCCGTGGTTTACTAGATAAAGGGAATGTGATTCGCGAGCTTGAGCCAGGGGTTGTTCGTGAATTGTCCATGTAATTTCTACATCGTCGGTCCATTCGAGTACTCCAAGGTATCCCACCTTATCTAAAAAATAAAACACACCAGAATGGTAGACATGACTACCATCCCATGCTTGGAATTCAATGTTTTGGGTGATGTCGAAATGACGAGTAGTCCATTTCTGATCCCCATATCGATGATAGTTGAAGACGACTCCTCCATCCCTGGAACGGGAAATGGTGACAGTCAAACAACTAGGACAAATCGGGTTGGTTGAGAATCCAATCTTGGCGAAATAGGGAAGTGGCGGCAAATTTAGGCAAGCTCTTGTGAAGGGATTGAAGAATTGCAGACAGTTACCATCGGATATAACTAGCCATCCATTCTTGGAGAATTCAATACCGAAATATTTTTGAGAGAGCTGGATGACACAAGGGCGGGAGTCGTATCGACAAGGGTCCATTACTTGACATGATCCAGCATCATTTTCATAGACCAGAAATAAGGGGAACAAGTTATTAGTCCTCCACCCTGGTGCAGATGTTGCGCTTTGAATAATCTTGCAGGTGCAGCGAAAATTCCAATAGTCGAATAAATGCATGAATTTGGCAAGTAATTTTATTAAATCTTCCGGAAGTAGCAATTTGTAAGACTTCTTTTGTACCCTCCAATATGCAAGACTCGGGTGCAACATTGTCGTTATCAATGCCTTGTTTGCTGCGCTCTGGTCGCCTATCACCAAGTGAACGTATTATAATTATCGAGATGTTTGAATACAAAAATTAGGGACGCGTCTAAAAGCAAAATGTAAACTATTACGGTGTATCTAATAAGTTAAATATTGACGAACCTTGGAGGCAGTGGCATTACCCAGTAGGCATTCGGACTACAAGGGTCGCGCAATCTTGGACAAGGGAGATAGGTGGTACTACAATCGTCCATGCTATACATAATCACGGCGTCATGTGTAATTTCCACATCAAAAAAATAGAGACAATTCCGTTGAACACCACCACCCGTACTAAAATCAAATTGGTCGTCGTCAGGGCCGGCTGGGAGAAACCGGTGGCCCGGTACGAAGTCACGAGATGGGGCCCTAAATACAGCAGTTAAAATTTTTTTTTTTACCAAAATGAAATTTGTCATTACAACTCAAAATAAAGTGTGTTTTTCTCAGATGAATTTAGAGAAATTACAATACAAAACATCACTTTTTGAACAAATTAGCTCTTCTTGCATTTGCTGAAGCAAAATCATCGATTAGTTCTTCATAGCAAAATCTAGTTTTGCGATTCATTCTAATTTCTAATTCAAGTTCAACAATCAAATAATATAAAAATTTAAGAAAAAAAGCAATAGAAAAGAAAAAATCAACCGGATCTCCAAGATAAGGTCACAAGGCTCAACACTCAACCGGATCTTCAAACTTCAATTTTGTATGCTCATAGAGAAACAAAGACAAAAAAATCATCGCTTTATCAGCTCTTATAGTCTTATACATAGAACATAGTTACATACAATCATGAGGCAAAATTAAAATCCAATTTTACCTTAATAATAGAATTGTCTTCAAAAAATCATTGCTTTTAATTGAATTATTGAAGGAAATTTGATAAATATGGAACTTAACGTTATATTTTTTTGGGTAGATGATGATAGAAGATGAGAGAAAGGGGAAATAATGAGAGGAGAGAGAAAGGGAATATCAGAATATGGAAGGTTTGCTTGGGAAAGGAATGATCAGAGCATCTCCAATGGTGAGGGTGAAGGACTTGCTTGCAAATAAAAAAGTTTGCAAGCTACTTGCTTGACCATTGGAGCACCTCTCTTGAACTAGCTCAAAGTAAGCTAGTAGCCCCATAGAGCTAGTAGCTCAAATGGTCCTACAAAAAATATCCTCCAATGAAAATGCCACACGTGGAAAATTGCATAAAGTTTATGAGTCCATTTAAGCTACAACACAACTAGCTTACCATTGTGGTAGTTCCTAGCTTAAAAATGCTTTAGCTTAAAATTCTTATGTGGCAATGGTAAGCTAGTTGCTACTAGCTTACCATTGAAGATGCTCTAAGACTGTGAGACGTAGAAAGCGCGGCTGAAATTGACTAATCTAATTTTTTTTTTCTTCTTACTTTGGCGGAATTATGTGAGATTGGGCCCCAAAATTTTGGGGGCCCGGTTCATTTGTACCGGATGCTCCTCTTAAAGGCCGGCCCTGGTCGTCGTTGTCCTTAGTGGCGTAGCTCCATGTGTTTGAGAGGTAGCTCAGGAAAAAAGCACGGTCACCGATACTCTTAACCGGGACAATACTCTGGAGCTCCAAGTCCAACTTCCATACCATGACATTTTGGGTCCAATTGTAATTGTGCGTGCCAATTTGAGCAATGTAGATGGTACCGCATGATTCTAGTATATGGTTACTACTTGTGTTTAATATGTTAGAGAAGAGTTCGTGTGGCAGGCTAATCAGCAAGTAGTTTATGACTAATGAGAACGGGTTTGAGCTTGAGCCTGAGTCTGAGCCCATAATGACTTGGATAGAGACCAAACGGGTCTTTGTTCCCGTGGAATCGTCTGTAGCCCAACTGTAGACGGTTCCATTGAGTGTAAAAGCCCTATATACAAATGCCGCCTCACCCTCGATCTCAATTCTTTCGGACGCCCAATAACCGTCCCCAGTGACCGACTTACATTGACATACGAAGACAACGCCGACAAAGAATACGAAAACAAAGGAGTTATCATCAAGGGGTGGTGATGATAGGAAGTAAGTTTCTCGTCTGGCGGTCTGGGTGTATCTTCGACATGGTGCAGTGGGGGCAATTTAATGTAGTTAGACGTGATCGGGTTCCAAAGACTGATGGAGTAAAAGTCGTCGCGATCATCGAGAAGATCATATTAGCCAGTCAAATTGGGAAGCGACTGTGATCTTGTCATCCAATTCAGGGGTGTTTTTAAGGAAATAAGATGACTTGTTATCCAAGTAAGCTGCGCTAAATGTAAACCCTAAATCTAAATGCTCAAACACCAGCCATGGCGCTGGAATTGAAGGTAATACTGGTATTTCTTCATGCACATCTTCATTATTCGCCATTAATTTATTTTTTATATGAAAATTAGGGCATGATGCGTCTTGACTCTTGTGAATGTATGTATGTATATATATTGCATAATGAATATTATTTGAGAGAACAATCTTTTCCATATATTTCGCATGCTTATATATTGTAACTAGTTTAAAACCCGTGCATTTGCACGGGTATATGTAGATGATGTACGTTGCTAAGTTATAAATTATATAACACAACATTAGAGTTATAGGTAAGACAAGGACAAACTATTTAATTTTTTTCCAGTTAAAGGGCTGTACTATCAAATTTTCCAGTTAAGGACCTCAATGCTTAATCTGTTAATCTTCCGTTAAGGTTTCAGGAAATCATACTTTCTTATTTCTGTCTTTTACTCTTTTGCCCATCAATTGTGCGTCTATATCCATTTTCCTACCTCTATTACTCCTTATATTTTCCATCTCTGTCTATCAGCCAATCACCTTTGTTCCTCATTAACTAGTCTCCCGCCTTTTGACCTTCTTAATTTATGGGCCAATTTTCTATAGTTTCTCGGTAAAAATCGCAGACATGTCTGCCTTATAAATCTATTTCAAATCAAGTCAGCAATACGGTCTACGGGGGGAGCTAGCAGTGGAGTTTTGAGTAGCGAAGTTTCGGTTAGCAGAGACGGATAATTTTAACCATTTTTTTGGATATGGAAAAGCGAGTGCTACCCACTCTACTATGTGGCACCCCGGCTACCCCAATCTAGGTTGGCTATAAGTGTCGGAGTGTTGGAAACGATTATTTTCTATTAAGTTTCTAATGGTTTGATCTAACTTGTGTGTCGACGCGACGACGCGTCTTGTTGTGTCGGACATACACTTCAAATGTCAGACTATTAGTTTTCGACACACAAAGTAAAGTGTCGTGTAACATAGTCCACGATCAATTGACTATCCTGTTTATGAAATTCTGCCCTAAATCATCATATGGAATTAATGAAAACCCCATGCCAATCATCAAATTCCACCTTCGTTCCAATATTGCGATAACCCGTTCTGGCTGAAGCTCAACATGTACACATGTTCGTACGCTGGAAAATTTACCTGCATAACCAAATTGCACAAAAGAAATTGCTTCCCATTTAACCTGCCTTCAACAACATTTGAGTGTTGTTCTTATCTAATATTCTGAAAGCAAGTAGGGTATTTCTCTTTGGTAGTTTGAGTGGAACTGTGGAAGACCATTGTGTTAAAAAAAGGATTGCTGATAGTCAAGATAGATGACAGTTATATGTAG
>JAGPOY010004014.1:0-12440 GCA_018983105.1 Silene uniflora | reverse complement strand
TTGTATTATTATCAGTTGATCCACGTTTATCAATAACGGTTGGCTTGCTAGATAAGTTTGACGTTATTGTCATACAGATGGCGGTGATTAACTGGTCCCTAAAGGTCACACCTATAGGACACGTTTGAGAAATGTGACGTATGAGAGTACAGTCATATTTATGCCGAATACGACTAAACGGTTAGTCGGAGTTATTGACTATAAAATTAGTCAATGTGATGTTGAGGTAATTATTTAATACGGATTAAATAATATTGGCTAAGACGGATTAAACAGTTAATTCGTGAATTAAATATAAACAGTTATATTTGATTAATGTATAATATGGGAGCTTAGACGAATTACATGATTAATTCGTAAATTAATATAATTCGTTTAATTAAGCTAATTATACAATATCGTCATTTTATTGTCATACTGTTATTAATGTATCGACTGCAAAATGTGGCGAGTTGACACATTAATATCTGACAACATGTTAACGATTTATAATTAAAAACCCGTAAAATACATTTTAGCGATATGGGCTGAGCTGTAAATTAGAATGAGAAATAGTGGAAGCCCACTCCTTCCATTCGGTCCGGCCGAATTGATACAAAAGGAGACTCCCTCTCCTTTTGTCAGGGATCAATTCATTTTTGATGAAACTAGGGTTTTGAGATACATTTTCTCTCAAAACCTAGATCTCACATCGATAACTCACAATAGTTCTCCCCATATTGCAAGGCAATCGGTCAACATTTCTAGCACACGCGGCATCGTCTCGAACGGTTTTGGGTGCAACTAATAGGAGGGGATCTAGGTTGATTCCTCGTTCTTAGGCCATTTGCACGGACCGAAGGTTATTTCTCAATTCTTGTTTTCGTATTACGCATTTCGTATATGACCCGTAAATTTCACATGTTAAATTTTCGTTATAGTCCTATAATTTAAGGGGTCAATATACGGATATTCCCCACAACATTATGGGATAAGATGTGGTTAGATGAAGAAATCAAACCCTATTTGATATGGTTTGAGTTTTAATCAAGTTACTTTGAGTTACTTGATTTTATTTTGGGGTTTTATCGTTTTTGTCTTTTAATTCTTTTTCCACTAAATCAAAACGAAACATATGAGAAATGAAATGGTAGAGTATCATGTTTGTAAGTTTTTCCGAAACAACTCACATTTCTTGCAATTTATCACGCGTGCAAAGGGTTTGTGGCTCGTGATACTGTCTTTCTAAAATACAGGTCTATTTTTGAAAGACAAAGTGGAAGAAAATGTTCAAGAGCCACAAATGAAATATGTGTGTCGCAAGAAACTAATTTTTCTTGGCTACATTTAAACGTTGTTGCTTCGGAACCTAGGAGGCAAGGTTAAATTCATATCTTGTTGAAGATGATGAATTGCAACTTAGGTAGTAAGGTTGAACTCATATCTTGTTGAAGATGATGAATTCGTGTTACTTTTGGAAAGTAAAGAACCTATAACTTACAAAAGGATTGTTTTAAGTCACAACTCGTAACAATGACATGAGGCCATTAAGTCCGAATAGAATTCTCCAAGATGATATTATCGAAATGACTTGAAGAAATTTATTTCTTCGATAATTATTGACTTGAGAATACAAAAATATTACAGATTTTTTAAAAAAGCTAGATTGGTGGCAAAGGGTTTGCACTAATGCTAAGGCTTATTCGGATCCTCTTAGCGATTGCATTTCATTGTAATGAAATTTGCAAATAAGGTCTAAAAACCACTTCTTGAATTAGATTCTAAAAGAAGGAATGTGTTCGATACATGTAATGAGGTTTTGTAGATCCTTGCAATCCTAAGACAATGTACAACTTAAGAGATAGTCTTAAGAAGGTCACTAATGAGTTGTGGTCAACGTTTTGATCATGTGATAAAACTTCTCTTGATAGGTCGAGGAGTTGTGTTTATAAATGAAGTTCAGTGGGAGTTACGGTGATTTTGTTTAGTCTTATATGTGGGAGACATATTGATCATTGGGTATGATTTAAGACTTTGGAGTAATAAAATACATCCTAAGTATCAAGATTTATGGAGATAAATCTATATGATATTAGCATTGCAATTAGAAGCCTTATGTTGATAAGATTCGTGAGAAGTTCAATTGAGTTGAACATATTTGATTGAGTTCATTTGCTTCCGCTGTCGGATCAATTAAATAGGCAATGGTATCTCTTCACATACCTTGAGTATGATGAATTGGATGTATAACTCTTCATATACTTTGAGTATGATGAATAGATGCAAATCGATTTGAAGTAATAATTACTTAATAGCCATGTGAATTATCCTTGAGTGCTTGGGGAAGCATTGAGGATATTAAGCTAAGTGTTTTTATTGCAATTCACTTTATTGTGTAAGGGTGCTACACAAGTGAAAGTTGAGATTGCGTAAGGTTTCCGACAAAACCATATTCGAAACACATAAAGATGGTCGATGAACCAATATAGCGATGTTATCATGGAGTAAATATGCTAGAATTGTGATCTAGGCAATAAAAGAACAACGAGACAAGTATACAACGGAAATTGAGTACAACTTGCATCATGAGATGTGCAGGAGGGATGAGTCCCGCAGACTGTGAAAACAGTGGGAGATATTCTAAGGCTGGGAGCCTATGTCTGGATTGGATCTAGACGAGTACTCGGGAATTTGTTGTAATACAAGAGTATGTATTACAAAAGAAAACATGTATGTAGAAAGGTTGAGTAAGTTTCAAGGTGTTGCTAAAACCTACTAACCAAAGCCTTCTTATAGGTTTAACATGATGAGTCATGTCATTTCAATTGAGTTGATATAAACAACTACGTACAAGATAAAATTTGGTTATTGAATATGGAGTAGTAATCAGGTATTGACTACTCGCATGTGATAATCGCATTTATCGTTTGAGTTTTCAATAACTCACCCTATACTTTGTTATATCCGATGGGTTGTAGAGACAACTTTGAACCCCATTAAAGTGAACTGGATTAACAGAGTATTTGCCCCTAGTTGCTGATATGAGGTGACGTCTCGAAGTAACTGGAGTGTGATGCGATTGATGGCAAGTTCAAGTGCCATAGAGTCATATGGGATGACTAGTCGATCACATAGGCAGACGGTTGGGAACACTCTGTCGGGCAGTGACCGCTTATAGAGCTCTGGCAATTTTTATATAAATAGCCTGGTCGTGGCGGGAGCTACTATCGTATTCTGAATGAGTCAATTCTTCGACTATTGACTATTCGCCTAAGGGAGCATGGTTTCAGAGTAACTTTGATTTATGTCCTAACACCTTCGTAACTGGGGTTTATACGGGCATATTTTGGGTTATGATGGGCTATGGCTAGTCGAAGGGAATAAGTGCAATAAGAATTGTCCATCCCCTTGTCAGGGTTGTTAAAAATCTCAAGGCCACTCGAGGAGTAGATAACTGGAAATGCGTGGCCACGCTCGGAAGGTATCTATGGTAGATAATTCTGGTCAATCAGTTATTCTCCAGATCGAGAAAATCACTCTAGATATGATCAATTGCAAGTACGACCTGAAAGACACCTTGCATTGAGTGGGATATTGTAATAGGACAACAGAATTGGTGACGCACACTTGTCTCGGACAAGTGGGAGATAGTTGGAGTGAGTGTCCTCAACAATAGTGCGATCACATAATTATTGTGTGAACACATAATTAAATAAATCTCGTTAAATGAATACAAGGGATGACAAATTATATAGTCAACTGATCCACATAATCGGTAGCGATTGGCTGACTAGAGTTTAACGTTACTGGCGTGAAAACGGTAGTGATCAGTTGATCCCTTAAGGTCACACCTAAAGGATGCGACCCAAATAGATAATTAATTAATTGTATGTGATATAGATTAATTAATTCCTTATTTAATATTGTGAGTGTTAATAATTGAATTTGAGTTTCGAACTCGAATCAATTATGGTCTATTATTCAATTATGTGATAATTGACTAATAAAGTTTACGTCTTATTTTAATGAGATTAAATAAGACTTAATTTAATGATTTAATGTTATTTCATTAAATTGGTTCAGGTTTCGTATATATAGTTTGAGGTAGAGGCAATTAATTTATTATATTTACAAGGAGTTGTAAAATAAACTAATAGAGTATTATGGGACCCATTATATGTTGATATAGTGGTAAAATACTACTCAATAAGTTGAGAGTATATTGTTTATTAATTTGTCACATAATTGTTATTTGATCAAATTAATATTTTAATTATGTAAAATACTAATAATTAATATTAGTGTCCTGGGATAAGATCTGTAAACCAAGAAAGCAAGGTGGCCTGGGTACAAGTGGAATGTTGCTTCCCTTGGGAAATATGTGTGGTGGATTGAAGGTAAGGCTGATCATCTGTGGGTACGATGGGTACATGCTATTTATATAAAAAATCAAGTGTGGAAGGATTATGAACCTACTACAAATGCTAGTTGGGCTTGGAGGAAGATATGCTGGGTAAAGAATGCTCTGAAACTGCTTATGTTTGATGAACACAGCAGAAATTCTGGGTTTAGCTACACCATTCAGGCAGGATATGATTGGTTAGATGAAGGAGGACCAAGGGTTGAGTGGTATCCATGGGTAACTAACAGATTGATTGTACCTAAACACTCATTCTTCATCTGGCTTACTGCACAAAATCGGTTACTGACACAGGATAGGATGGTGAGGATGAATATAATCAGAGGGAATAATTGCTTTTTTATGTGGTAATGCAGAGGAGAATGTTCATCATCTTTTCTTCTCGTGTGCTTATAGTAGCAAATGCAGGGTGATGGTGGCAAATTGGCTCCAAGTGCAGGTGCCTGAGACTAATGTGATCAAATGGTGGATCAGAATGAGAGGGCGTTCTCTCTTGATCAAGCAAGTTATAGAAGCAACATTGGCATGCTTGATGTATCAACTATGGAATTGCAGGAATGTATGTAGGATAGAGTTGGTAATCTCTAGACCTGAAAGTGTAATCAAAATGGTTAGAACTATAATATGTGATAGGATTCGATGTATAAATGGCACAATCATGTCTAGATCAGCCAAAATATGGCTTGAGAGAGTAAGTAAGTGTTAAAATGATGTAAGAGGGGCTCCTCTGAATTGTAAGGGACAATTTTGGAATTAATATAATCTTACCTTTTCCCAAAAAAAAAAAATATTTGTGGGACAAATATTATAAGACAAAATTGACCCATAATACACTACATGAGTCGTGTAAATGGAGTATATAATACTCTTTGTGCTTTTGTCATTTTGTCTTCTTTGTGCTTTTGTCATTTTGTCTTTTGTAAGATATGTCAAAGACAACATCATTAGCTAGCCTTACACACCTATACCACAAAACTTGTGCCTAGTGCATGGGTTGAATAAAATAAGACCCAAAATTGTCCATAAATGGACTATGGGAGCCATGAGAATCAATGAGAAAGAGAGCAATTGTTGTTCTCTTATTTTTCACACATATTCTCTCTAATTCCTCACATGCAAACCTCTCTACAATACTCATATACATACTAATATTCATCAACCATTACTAGTGTACTAATGCTAATAATATTAGTAATTATAAGGGAATATTATTACTAATATCTAGTTACTATTAGTAATAATTTTTGGGTTAAATCTTGGTGCAATTAAGAGGAGGTCTTCTATTTTGGGGCTTATTTTGGAAGATCATCCCAAATATATTTTGTAGCTAAAGAACAAGAGTAGGAAGAGGTCCTACCTTGTGCCCAAATCGGTCCATTGATGATGGTATGAAAAACCGATTTCTTTTATCTTACGTTTTTGTATTGCATGCATAAGATCCTTAAGTTTTTATGACTAAAACTTTAAACAAACATATGTGATATGTGAAATATGATTTCCTACATGATGATCTCATTGAGGCTCTCATTCTGCTCAATCAACCTAGCTATCTCATCTAGCCTCATGTCGGCGGCTAACAGATAAGCGTTCGATCTCTTTGGCGGCATATTGAGCTGATAGGAATAAACAGGTAAACGTAAGCATCAGCCTACGGCTCAAAAATAAACATATCCGCCCAAACAGTTACTCAGCCGAGTTGGGGAACAACTCGGTCGAGTACAGCCAACTCGGTCGAGTAAGATCTTTACTCGGCCGAGTCACCTTACTCCAGTAGCCTTCCAGAATAATACACTAAGTCTTACTCGACCGGGTCATAGCTCTACTCGGTCGAGTCAGCCTTACTCGGTCGAGTGGTGCTACTATTCGGCCGAGTACACACGTTACAGTAGCCTCCCAGAATAGCAACCTAAATCTTACTCGGCCGAACCATACTTCTACTTTACTCGGTCGAGTAGTTTTGCTATTCGGCCGAGTACACTCACTACAATGGCTACTGTTCCATACTGTACTTACCCTACTCGGTCGAGTACCAGAAAATTCGGCCGAGTCTCCTCTACTCGGCCGAGTACTGCCTAGACTCGATCGAGCCATGCTGTTTCGTACTACCCTTCCATACTTTTCATCACATATGTGTATCCTATGCATCTTTCTATGGTATAAAAGCCACAACGTAACACGTAATTCATGCTCATAACGTAACACGTAGTTCATGCTTATATCATACATATGACGGGGTTCAAGTCTTTTCGCAACATAATATGTAACATGCAATTCATACAAAACGATAACATACATCTTTCCTAAACATATCATGCAGAACTAGACTCGGTTGTGTCGCCTTCATCCGACTCCATCATCATAACAACCTGCTAAAAGCTGCTCACCACCACAGATGGATAACAGCAGGTCAAAGACAACAACAAACGGGGTCAGCAACCACAACCAGTCATAAATGTAGATGTAACGTGATTATTAACAACAGCGGAAGTCACTCATTCATGTACAATCCCTTTAGCCAGATACTCATCGCAACAGGTATCCATCAGCCAGTGACACAGCCTCGTCACCGGAGCCACTCATCGCAACGAGCAAACCCTAGGTCCTTAATGTGCACATTCTCCTTGTGATGGGAGTCACAAGGAGCGATCAAAGGGCATGGACCATCTCCCAAGTATGGACTCACTCAGCCGGAACCGTCTTTCACCCGTAACATTCATACAATACAATCAATACTAGAAATCACACCATGCTCCCAACAGTTAATCAATACAACATCGCCTTAAAATGTGAAATACCGAGTAGGGAAACCTTACCTGATAGCAATTCCGCACAATCAACAAGCAATCGGCTAATAGCCCGGGACGACTTCCTTGTAACCCGGGCTGCCCCTAATTACTCCGCCATGTCCTTGAACGACACTCCACCTCTACTTAACCTAATTCTTGTACTTATTATAAATACCCAACTTGTAATAATTCTAGTAAGGCTTGACAAGCCCCCTTTACGACTAGATTAGAATAGATTAAACTTTAATCATTCAACAATTGTTCTTCAATCTTTCACAATTAATATTAATCTTTCAACATTCAATCTTTCAATACTTGTTCATTAGATTAGTCTTGAATCTCTTGGGTTTATGATTGAAGATTGGTGACAAGTCTTCATCTTTATACAAGGATTCTCTTTTATTTATGTTCATCTCCTCTATTGTTTGTTATACTTCTTAATCCCTTCATTTACTTGCTCATCTTTATTTAAGTTGTTCCTTTCCTTGCTTATTCACCATGTTCATGCTTGTTGAGATGTTTGACACCATTTATGAAATGCTAAACATGATGGGTAGTAAGTAGTGACCTTGCTAGGATTAGTGAGGGTCTATGGGGAATATCAAAGGGTGAATATAATACATGTTGATGTTGGAAATTGATTGATTGATTAAATTGTTATTATGTCATCTATGTCTTCTGCATACTATGTGTTTGATGAAATGCTTGATTGACAAAACTTGCATGGATTCTCTATGTTGTGCATACCTTGTAAGATCGTAATGCCTCAAGGCCTGCTAGACTACCTTTCAATCCCCATCGTAAGATCGTAATGCCTCGATGGTAGGTTAGACGTGCATAGAACATAGTAGGGAAGTTAGGGTGTACGTGTGTCACTAACCCTTTCCGACCTAAGGGTTGTAAGATCGAAAGCCTCGACCCTATTTCATCGTGACCTCAATCAATCTACCCAATACTTGATTACATGTGTTCCACCATTTGATTACTCATATAAACCCACTCTTCCTAATTTCTTCTTTATTGCTTTAATCCTTGTTTTTACCGCTTTCATTAGTTTAGACTACAAACCCTCCTTTCAATTGTGACAACCTTGGTACAACTACGATTAGATTGATTGACTTGAGTACCCTCGTCCTTTGGGTTCGACCTCTACTTGCTACTTGCTAGTTTGTTGAGTATAAAGGTGTTTGATTGGGTGTGACGACTAAGCCCACATCAGCCGAGCTACAGTGTCACTCGGCCGAGTACTCGCTACTCGGCCGAGCTGTTCTGTACTCGGTCGAGTACACACTCGGCAGAACTACTGCCAAACAGGTCACAACGTCTACTCGGCCGAGTAGACCCTTAGCAGAAACGGGGTATTAAATCCGTCCCGCTAGTGTTCCCGAGCTAAAAGGCTTAAACGAAATGAATAAAATAAGATCAATAAATATCTTGTCTGATGCTTCTATACTCTATTCAACAAGTAAGATGGAACTAAAAATGATATTAACATTTAATTTGATCATAAAACGCCATTATAAAAATAATTGGTCCAAAAAGAAATCGGACTGTAATTCGATTTAAAACGGAAACTAATTAACTATTTAACCAAAAAACGAAATATAAGTATTAAAATTTAAATCTCATAAATACAAATTAAAATGAGATAGAAAATTGTGGGTGTTACAGTTTGTGTATAAGCACATGTAAATTGACCGTTAACTTCAACATCAACCCGTTTAATTTACTTGTTAATTCACTGACATAGTTAATTTTCACATGCTAGGATTCATCGAATGGATGTTGCGTAACATGCATATATCGTTAAAGTCAAATTCAAATCATATGCCCCAATCGATTAGTAGAGGCCGCTAAAGAGAGCGTGCGAGATTGGGTATTCGATTCGAACGGTTTACAAATTTTCCACAATAATTTGGTGGTGCTCTCTAAAAATATTTCATCGGTTTCAAAACCATGATGTGCCCCTACGGGGAGGCTCCATGAGCGAGTGTCAACGAGAGGCGGATGCGCGAACGGGTAGCGTGGCCCACAGGTTATATTATGACAATCATGCGGCCTTACATATTGCAAAAAAATCTTTTTTTTTTTTACAATTAGACAAAACATATAGATCGAGATCGGGATAAAACATATCGAGATTGATTGCCATTTTGTCAGACATCATTTGGTGGAGGGGCATAGCTACATCTTTTGTTCGTTTTTTTCTTTTATGTTTTGGTCAAACGAAGCACGCACTAAGTCGGATTACAATAGAGGTGAGGGGAATTCGAACCTGGAACCTATTATTCACAATACCTTCACCTTAACCACTTAACTAATACATCTTCGGTTACATCTTTTGTTCGTACTACAAAGCAACTGGTGGATATCTTCACAGGGAAAGAACAGTTTCGACATATCATAGGCAAGTTGGGAAGTTGGGATCCAAAACTTCCAACTTGAAGGGGAGTATGGAAGTAATGTATATGCACAACTGTAAATTATTATCTTTTCCATATATATTAGCAGGGTTGTTTGATATTGGATATAGTAGAAATAAGCAAATACTTGTAACTTATTTGCAGCATAGTTAAGTAATAAGTGAAAATTGTAAACTACCACCTATTATTTACCGTATTTTACAAACTACCACCTTGTATTTCGTTTATTACAAATAACCACCTACATTTAGGGGTGAGCAAAACCGGATATCCGATACGGATTTGAAAACCGTATCGGATATCCGGTTTTTTAAATCTCCTTTATTAGTATCCTTATTCGATACGGTTTTTCCGTATATCCGGAAACCGGATATCCGGTTTTTCCGTATATCCGGAAACCGTATATCTGGTATCCGCTTTTTAGCCTCACTTATATAATTTAATATTTTTTTTTTCTTTTTTATGTGTGATAGTTGATTTTTTAGTAACTTAAAAGTGTGCTTTAAAAAGTTATAAGAGTACATAAATTGTAAAGTGTAATGCTAATAAGGTTTAATCACCAGCATATTGGATACTTTGTAATTTATGTATATATTTTAATATTTTATTTTAGAAAAAGGCAATTGTATCGGATACCGTATATCCGCTTTCGTATTTTGCCGATCCTTATCCGATACGGTTTTTAGAAAAAAAGATCGGATATCCGGAAATTTGTATCGGATATCCGGAAATCCGTATGATTTAATTCGTATAGCGTATCTGATACATATAATAAAACTGTATCGGATAATTTTGCTCAGCCCTACCTACATTACACTTTATATATCCGAACTGCCACCGTATTTCATTCCCGATCGTTAATTAGCATAATTTCCGGCTTATTAAGCGAATAAACTATGAAGTGACCATAACGCCCTTAATTTTATTCACTCCAAACACTCATTACCATCTAACTAATCAAAAAGTTTTGCTGAAGACGGGTCAGATCTTGCAACGGGTAATTTGTGAGAGGAAATGGGTAGAGGGGACAAGGTGGGCACCCCTCATGTGCTCCCCCACTCACCCTTGATGGGTATTTTGTGAGAAAATGGTATCCGTTTTCATTTTTGACGAATATGGTGTGTCTTCAATGAGATTTTGTGCTAATTAAAATACAAACAAAATCAAACCTCCCTCTCAAACCCATAAATACAATACCAATCAAAATCCAACAATCAAAATTATGAGAACATTCATCAACCAAGAGAACCGAAAATCAATTCGTCATAAATTTTACACAATCTCATAGACAGTAATTTCCGACTTATTAAGTGAATAAACTATGAAGCTTTGAAGATATTAGAGTTCGTGTTGGTGGTGGTCGATAGTGGCGAAAGGATTGACGCAGCGGTGGGAGGGTGTGGTGACTAGTAGGTGAGGGTGGCAGATCCGGGGGACGCGATGAAATGGTAGGTATGAGTTGACAATGTAGACGGTGGCGATGGTGGCAATGGTGAGTAATTGTGGGTCTGGTGATGAGTGCAGTTCTAGGTGAATGAGATGATGGTCCGGTGGCGGTGGTGAGTAGATGTGGTGAGGTGGTGGTGGGCTGGTGGCCTTGGATGCTTTGGGTTTATTGTTGTTGGTGGTGGTGGTGTGTGGATAAAATATCTGGCAATTTCATTATGGACAATTTTTTTTGTTGATTGACAATTTGACGAGGAGGATGATATGATGATTGATGATAATGAATTATTATAGTGTTGGTGATGAATGATGCTGTTTACTAGTTTAGTTTTAGGCGTTAATATGTGTTTTGACTTAAATAAGGGTAATTTGGTCTTCCTATAGTATATTAACTTAACGAGTCGGGACTTGAATAAATTGATGATCGGGAATGAAATATGGTGGGAGTTCGGATATATATAGTGTAGTGTAGGTGGTTATTTGTAATAAACGAAATACAAGGTGGTAGTTTGTAAAATACTGTAAATAGTAGGTGGTAATTTACAATTTTCACAAGTAATAATAACAAAATTCCCAAATCTACTTGGTTTCATACTAGTTATCACAAGAGTTAGTAATAGTTTTAGTTTTTTTTAGTGCATTGGTAATTCGCTCCTTTGTTTATAATTTTTTTTTTTCCATGGGGTGATAAAGGCAGATGCGAGTGAAAGGCTTAATTTATTATTTTGTTTATTTTGGGGGCAAATCGATCGTAAGTTCACTTGGTTTACAATGTCAAAAGTAGAAGACAATGTAGATGGCAACGTGAAGATTCTAAGTTTCCAACTCTTGACCTCAAAATTATTTTGGGCCTCAAATTTGGTTAGAATAATGTCAAGTGGAAACCACAAAAATATTGTTAGAATAGTAGAATACGCGTATACCAAAACAAAAGAATCAAGAAAGAAAAAGAAAAAAGTGTTACGTACTCCATAATGTTGAAATTAGAACCGTTGAGATGAGGTGAGATATTCCCACAATTGTCAACAACTATTAAACAAAAATCGACGTCAAATTTCTTAAAAAAAAAAAAAAATTCTTTTAAAGGGTCTTCCCTAGAATAAAGGCCTCGTTTAGTTGTTATGTGTTAAATCATGCAAATGGGTCTGGGCCGCACCCGAATGGAGGAGAGACGTACCACTCGATAACACAAAGGAGGTTCCATCCTAAAACCAATTGGCAATAGAGGGAGTAACCCCTTGCCTTATAAAGTGATATCTCCTCTCCTCTTCTATCAATGTGGGACTCTCACATGTGGGAATATATGGGTGATTTTCTTAACACTCCCCCCTCACATGTGAGGCCCATTTAAATCGGTCTGGGGGGATCAGCGCCTCACTCCCAGCC
>JAGPOY010004013.1:0-12441 GCA_018983105.1 Silene uniflora | reverse complement strand
CACTCCTCTATATACTCAAAAGCAGTAACAATTTACAAAGAATGACTCATGTCTTCTCTCCACTTCTCCTTCTAACCCTAACCCTAACCCAAACAAACAACACAAACCATCAAACATAGCCTTCAGTCCTTCACTTTTTCACAAATCAATTCCACCTCTCATTCTACATCTACATCTCTCGTTCGAACTCTTAACTCTTAATTAAACCACAACATCGACGAACTTAAGATTGCCGACTAGCGTCTACGAGATTGGCGACCAGATCTATGGCAACTGTGACGAACTTTCACCGGAGAACATCGATCCGATGATAGCTTCGTCGTTATTAGCTTCAAGCTCCCTAATTAATTGGTCATATTTAGATCTATTTGTCTTTTTTAATTATTCTTGTAATCTTCTTGTTGTTTACTCATATTTGATGGGATTTGATTATGTTTCATACTTTCATGTTATGAATCATTGAATTGAATTCGTTATCTGTTTTTGTAGTCGATTTTTTTTAGTCTATCAATTGATTTAGGTATATAAAAAGTCTATAATGAATTTTTTTTTTTTTTAAATTGGACCCACGGGTAGACCCAACCCGGACCCGGACCCGTCGGGTAAGGGTAAGGGTCCGCTTATTTTAGACCCTTTAGGGTCTGGGCCGGGTAAGGGTCCAAGCTCAGTGACTCGGGTCCGGGTCCGGATCTTGCTGGACCCGACCCAGACCCGACCCGTTGCCATCCCTAGGTGAGAAGGGGCTCCCAGCCGGGTACCCGGCAGCCGGCCTACCGACTGAGGCTTTCTTCATCTAAAATTCGCACATATTTTATAGAGAGCTCCCCCGCCGGCTGGCAGACCAGCAACCGGCCCACCGGATGGGAACTATTCTTCGCCAAAATCAAACAACGGGTTATAGAGGGCGCCGGTCCACCGGCTGAGGACCTCTGCAACGCAATTCAACAAATTCGCCTTCTCAAACATATCAAATTCAACCAAAATTGTTTCATAGCAATCTTAAACATGTCCTAGCATGATTCTAACATGAGGGAACATAGGTTTGGAGACGGAAACGTCTCTAAACAAGGTTAATAACATACAAAGTACAATTTTACACCCAAACATGTGAGAAAAACATATATGAGCACATTCAACTCAACCATTGCATAGAATACACCAAGATTTCATCTTTAAGCATTCATAGGGAGGAATTAACACATAAGAGCATGAATTTTGACAAGTATGTCGAGTAACCCATCACCGTTACCTTTTTGCGTCTTCAATCCTCAATCGAATCGTCAACAACAAAGCTATCTCCTTCCGGGTCAACACAATCTTCACCTAAACAAAATAAGACAAGTTATTAACACAAAATCCTCATCTTGGAAAGTTGGAATTTCGAAAAAGAGGAAAAGCTTGAGACTTTCTTACTTCTAAAGGTGGAGAACGGAAGTAGGAAAGATATGGCGCGAAAATAAAAGGAATTGAGCAAGAAATGCAAGAGTTATGGTGATTTTAAGAATTGTTGGGGTTAGTAAGAATGGAGGGAGTTTGAGGAATGAGGAAAACTGATTTTGTGAAGATGGTAGGTTTATGAGAAAAGGGTTAGTGGGAAAAAGGTGTAGTAAGGTAGGGGTACCAGTTATACTACTTAGTCCACAAGAATTTCAGACGGTTTCCTAATAAAATCGTCTCAAAGCTAGCTATACGACCACGAACATAAATATAATTATTGTTACTCTACATCTAAACCATATTTTTACGGAAAATAAGCTTTAAAAATATATTTGACCAAATCGAAGGTCAAATTTGCCTTTAAAATAATTTACAGAAATCGCGGGTGTTACAATCTCCCCTCCTTTTAAAAAGTTTCGTCCTCGAAACTTTAAGTAAGGGAGATTGCCTTACGTAAATAAGCTAGGGTACTTCGCAAGCATAGAAGCTTCCGTCTCCCACGTCTCTTCTTCCACGTTGCCACATTTCCACAAAACCTTCACCAAAGGCACTACTTTACTCCTCAACTTCTTATCCTTTCTATCCAAAATACGAAGCGGTTTCTCCTCAAAAGATAGACTCGGCTCGAGCTCGGGGACTTCCTTCTCTAACAGATGGCTTGGGTCCCTAATGTTCTTCCTAAGATGAGACACATGGAAAACGTCATGAACTTTACTCAAACTCGGGGGCAAATCCAATTTATAAGCCACGACACCAATCCTTTTCACCACATCGTACGGTCCTATGTACTTCGGGCTTAACTTCCCTTTGATTCCAAATCTCTTCACTCCTTTCATAGGGGATACTTTCAAGAACACCTTATCACAACTTCGAACTCCAAGGGTCGGCGACGAACATCATCGGCAAGAAGAAGTTGAGCGGTTGTAGAGGATTAATGGGGCACGACTGTTCAAGGGCCCTCACCTCGACAGTTTTTTAACGACTCGAAAGACGAAAATTCCCGCCCAAGTATACTCGCGCGAGAATTTGGGGGCAATTGTTAGGGATTAAATTTGCAATTTATTTTAGTGGGGCACGTGGCAGAAAACAAGTGGGTTAAAGCAAAGTCAAGGGATCGATGACGTGGCGCTTGGAAGACCGTCCGATTAAACAAAGAAACACACATGCAAATCAAAAGATAAGGCTTGCGTAAAAAGAAAGCCCAGTCAAAGCTGTTGGGAGTCAACACAACTGACCCCTACTTTTGAGGAGCTGCTCCTGGAAGCTCGGGAGCAAGACTCGGAGGAGCCTGGAGCACGAAAACCCTAGAAGACAAGACTATAAAAAGGAGAAGTACATCAGAGGAAGGGGCGAAGAAATTCGGAGTACACACAAAAATTCCACAAAGTCCCCAGCAATATTTCGTCCATTCATTAGCAAAAATCGTCATTGTATTTCCTTACATGCGTTAATATTCCGAGATTAGTGATACACTTGGAGGGATTCCGTCTCCCTCCCGCGGTTGTTCCCACAACGGGTTTTCCGCGTCACCAAATCTTCGCATGTTCATCTTTTTCGCATCTTTTTACGTTCATTCGTGTCATTTCTTTATTTTATTTGCGGCTATAGATCGATCACTTTGACTCACGACATAAATTAATAACTCGGTTAAAATTTACCAAAACAGGCTCCAACTTTGCCTAATCCTACAAAGAGGCAAAGGGCAATGGCAACCAAGAAAGCGGTAGCTACAAGGGAAATCGTTGTGGCTAGAGAAGAAGCTCAAGTAGAAGTTATACCGGAACCTCCTACCATTACATCATTGCCAAAGTTTCCGGAGGTAATTTTTATCGATGAAATTCATAAGTCTACTTTCGATGCCTTATCTTCTAAGCGTATCCTAGCTACCCGTTGCATTTGTCCCGACTTATTGAAAAAACTTGGCATTCATGATGATACGAATACCACATAAAGGGGCAATGATGTACTTATCTTCGATGCCTTATCTTCTAAGCGTATCCTAGCTACCCTTACATTGGAATTTCTAAGTTCCCTTAAGGTCACCAAGTTTGAGGATAGGAAGTACTTGGAATTTCGCCTTGCCGACAAGGACCGCCGAGTGAGTTTTGCCACCTTTGCCGGTGTTTTCGGCCTACAAATACCACATAAAGGGGCCATCTACCCCTATTGTTTTGAGGCAAAACCGGTTTGGGAAGCCATCTTGGAGCAAAAGTTTGAAAGCTATAAGGCTTGTTCGGTCTTGCTAGTTCAATATCCGGAGATAAGATTTTGGCACCGCTCCATGGCTAATACTATTGTGGCTTGGAAGGAGTCTTGCAACTTCACAAACCTTGATTTAGCCCTTCTTGATATGCGGTTGAATGTGAATACAAATAAGCCAAATCTTGACATGTTCCAATTACTACTTGATGCTTGGTTAGACTTAAGCAACAAGGAGAATAACAAGAAGTTTATTGTGAATGGGGCGATGATCACTCGCCTAGCTAGACACTTTGATTGACATTTCAATGATTCAAAGGTCTATAAGCCAATTTCAGGGAGCTACTTGATGGTTCCTTTTATTTGAGCAAGAAGGCAACTTGGATAACGGTAAATGATGATCAAAAGTCTTTCAATTGGCTAATAAAGGATGCTCCGCCTATAGCCTTACCGAGTAAGAAGTTTCCAAGACTAGCTAGGGCAAAGTGACAATTATCTATTGACCAAGTTTTTCGCCAATTCCACCAAAGCATCAAGAATCCCCAAGGAAGTTCAAGCTACCACTTCTCATGTGGTGATCCCTCCTTACCCATTTCCGTACCAACCCTTTTTCCCTCCGAGTGACGACATAAAGGAGACCAACGATTATGCTACTTGCTTGTTGAAGCATATCCACTTTGAGGTACACAAGGATAGGGTCAACAACGACTATGCCCAACACATTCCACTTTTATCTTTGGCAAAGCAAGGCCTCCTTGATCCTAATGGTCTCTTGCCGCATTGGGTAGACCGGAAGACTTTCTTTCCGGACCTTGTTGCCTCCACCGTTGGTGATGTTGAGCATGGGAGTGGGGAAGCTTTGGAGGTTGATGATAGTGAAGCAACAATGAGTGATAATGATGACGACAATGGAGACAACAATGAGTGGAGTGCCTCGGAAGAGGACGGTGAAGATGATGATGGAAATGATGATGTTGATGATAAAATGAGTACCTCCTTGGGTACTAATGACGATGAATCAAGTGATGATAATAAGAGAAAGACCTTGAGATGACTTCCTAGCCTCTCCTATGGTATTCTTTTCTCTCCTTCCTCTCCTTGATTGTTTTTAAGTTTTTTTGTGAATTTGTACATGACTTCTTATACCACTTGTAGTGTAGAGCATGCATACCATTCATTCATGGATGGCTCGTAGAAAAACTTCTCCACCATTGCCTTAATTTGTTTGGCGAAGTTTCGCTATAAGAAACCCGAGTTAATTCAAATTCGCTCTCTACCTAATCGAAAGCATGCATCATTTAGAATAGTTTGCATTCATTTGTAACATTTTCCATGTATTAATAACAATTCTAACTCATGCATACTCGGTTCCCATATCCACTTGAACATTGAGTACAATGTCCGATTTAAGTCTGGGGATGGGAATTGAGACATTTCACTTAAATAAAATGCCAAAAAAATCGAAAAAAAAAATACGAAAACAACCAAAAACATGTTCTTTCCTTTGTAGTATAGATTTTATATATGTGTGCTTCCGTACTCTTCTCACATAGGGACTACACCTCATTCGAGGCATCTTAGGGAAAGAAGAACCGCTTGCTATGATCCTTCCAACCTCATACTCCCTTACTTATCTTATGTGCCAATGAGGTTGTCGTGACATTTTGTGAAGCGGTAATATCTCTATGCGATGTTAGGAGAATTGCATTTGCTTGCATATCACTTTAGTTAGTTGCATTCATATAGATTGTATAAAATAGATTGCATTCATGCACGTTTATTGCTTTCAAAACGTTTTTGTATAGAGTCTAGTGGGAACATATGCCTTCGATGACGTTAAAATGTTTTGACCGTGCCTCTTCCCTTTTGATAAGCTTGCATCTAGTGATAACCTTGATAGGGTGTTTACACCCCGGAAGACACGCTTAACGACCTAAGCATTGACCACCTTGTGATACTCTTTTTAAGACTTGAGAATAGACCTAGGACCGACATGTACCAACTCATAATGTGAGGATAGAGCCTCCATTTGGCCGGCCCATCAAACCGGTCCCGTCTAGGATTGAGTGTGTAAGTCTCCTTGCGTGGTATGTTATGTGAAAACACATAAGTGTGGCGCTTGTTCCTTGACGTCGTAAGAAACGTTTTGCACATATTTTTGAAGGCAATATACATATAATGATGAACCTCACATAGCCATATAGCCTTTGTTCATACCTTTGCATCTTGATCCTTTTTGTGAACCCATTTTAAGCCTAAGCCTTTCATTTGACTAACCAACAAACTAACTATATCCCAAAACCAACTCACCCTATCGAGTAAGTTGTAGTAGTTAGTTATGTTGAACATATATGGGTTGGAACTTTGATTGCATGAGGTATTTTGAGCTTCATGAATTATGAAAGCCTATTCGGCCATGGTGTGAATAAAGAGGTTTTTGAAGAAAATGCAATGGAAAACAAAATAGAAAAGAAGAAAAAGAAAAGAAAAAGAAAATACTTGATTTACCGCTTTCCAATTTTAAGCAACATCTCTTACACATCAAAAAGAGATAATAAAATGAGTTGGTAATAAAGGGTTTGACGTTGCAAATGAGCCTTGGTTTGTAAAGATTATGCTTGAGAATGGTGATTGTTTCACCACATTTTGAAAGAAAAAAAGCTCTTGTAATTAGGACTTGTATCATGGGAAGGTATGTGGCTTCCTTACTCGATTTAGCCCCACATGTCCAAAATGGCACTTGTGCCAATCCCCTTTCACCTTGTACCAAGCCCCATTACAACCCATTTGCCTCTTAAATTATGCATAATGTTTCTAATTACGATTGTAGGATGAAGTACCACATTAGAATGCGGGCATATCTCATAAGTCGTAGTAGTTTGAGTGATTTGGTACTTGTTTACATAAAATCACCCGTTCCTTACAATGAGCGACGAGCGAAATCCGTGAGAGTTGTTTTCTAGGTCATTTATAGTCAAGAGTCTAAAAGGAGAGCCGAATCTCATGTGTGTCATGTTAGCCTTAGGGAGTATGGCAAGTGTTTTCCCCTTTTCCCGCCTAGAACTCGTTTCTTGGCACTTGGGTGGTCACTTTTATATGCTTAGCTAGATTTAGGGTGTTGACACTTTGTTGAGACCCCGAGACGGCATTTCCTACTTAACTCAATACACAAAAACTCAGCCACTTAGATGAGAAAAGTGGTTCGTCTTTTGATAGATGCATCCTTTGCTATTTTGTTGTGCTTAATGTTGGATGCATCGCCATTTTGGCAAGCCCCACCTTGCCTTGCAAGAAGGTATCCTACCTCATGGATACTTTGTTGTGAGTTGAAGGGGCGGAGTGAGACCCGCTAATTGTCTCACATCGGTTATATTAGTAGTAGCAATATGGGTCATGGTTTAGTCACCTCTTTGCTCGGGACGAGCAAAGGTTCGGTTTGGGGATGTTTGATGTGACCGTAATAGTTGCCCTTTTACCCCCTTAACGAACCCCGTTTTACATGCTTTTATGTACTTATTAAGGTCCTTTCGACCTCTTTAGCTTCCTATTTGCTTTCTATCGGATTTGTGCTTGCTTGTAGGCGGAGGAGCCAAACCACGCGTAAATAAGAGCATTTCGGAGCTAAATGGACGACATTCAAGGGCCAAGCATTTAGAGGAGACGGAACCAAAGGCCTAAGTGAAGAATTGGAGCTAAGTAGAGAAGCCCCCACAGGCTAGGAAGACACCCCCACGGGTTTTGTGACAGGACGAAGCAAAAAGGGGCGTTTGTACCTAGAACCCGGGCTACTTGGAGAGAACCCGGGCGGGTCGTGCCCGACCCGAGCGACTTCCTTGTGACCCGGGCGGGTTGGAAGTACAAATGTCCGGGACGACTTCCTTGCGACCCGGGCTGCCCTTAATTACCCCGCCTTGTCCTTGAACGACACTCCACTGTGGGGAATATGCGTATATTCACCCCTTAAATTTTAGGACTATAACGAAAATTTAACATGTGAAATTACGGGTCATAAACGAAATGCAATAAACGAGAAAATAGAAATGAGAAATTAACCTTTGGTCCGTGCGATAAGGCCTAAGATCAGAAATCAACGTAGATTTCCTCCTAATCGTTGCACCCAAAACCGCTTGAGACTATGCCCCTTGTGCTAGAAATGTTCTCCGATTGCCTTGCAATATTGGGAGAACTCTTGTGAGTTTTCTGATGTGAGATCGAGAGAATTGAGAGAAATGTTTCTCAAAACCCTAGTTTTGATGAAAATGAGTGAGTCATCCACAAAGGAGAGAGTCCTCTCCTTTGTATCATTCGGCCGAGCTCACTAGAGGGGAGAGTGGGCTTTTCCACTCTCTCCTTATTTCGACCCATGCGCTAAAATGTATTCTTACGGGTTTTAATTATTAATCGTCAACTAACGTGTCCGACATTAATATATCAACCAGTCGATATATCAATAATGGTCTGACAGTTATAAAATGACAATATTGAATAATTAGCTTAATTAATATAACCGATTATATTAATTTACGAATCAATCATGTAATTCGTCTAAGCTCCCATATTATACATTAATTAAATATAACCGTTTATATTTAATTTACGAATTAACAGTTTAATCCGTCTTAGCCAATTTTATTTAATCTGTATTAAATAATTATCTCAACATCGCATCGACTAATAATTTAGTCAATAACTCCGACTAACTGTTTAGTCGTATTAGGCATCAACATGACTGTATTTTCATACCGTCACATCTCTCAAACTTGTCCTATAGGTGTGACTCTTAGGGACCAGTTGATCACCGCCATCTGTATGACAATAACGTCAAACTTATCTAGCAAGCCAACCGTTATTGATAAACGTGGATCAACTGATAATAATACAAAAGTATGCCCTGTGATCCTTTTAGAGTTTCAATAAGGTTATTGCACTAACTGTGGAGGACACCAGCTCCAACATCCACCTCTACTTAACCTAATCCTAACACTTAGTATAAATATCATCTCTTCCCCATTAGCTTAATATATATAGAGAATTAGGACGAAAATAGGACTTATTAGCTTAAATCATTTGTAATCAAATCTTTAATTACTCTTTAATTTTAGCTTAATCTTTCAACAACAATTCATAGATTAGATTGAAAAATACTTGGGTTGTAATTGGAGAATTGACATCTCTTCATTTATCAAAGGGTTTCTTCTTACTTCCATTATTGTTCACATCACCTAAAGTTGGTACAATCTCTAATCCTTTAGTTACTTGTTACTCTCTTTGATTATTCATCATGTTTTCATATGCTAGTTACTCTTTATTCCTTGTTTGCAATCTTACCATCATGATTAGTGACTAGTTACCTAACTAGGGTAAATGGGTGATTAGGGGAATGATTGTTGGGATGAATACATGTTAATGTTGAGGGTTAATTGATTGATTAAACTTGTTATGATATTATCTAGTCTTATGCATGCTTTATATTTAATGAAATGTGTGAAAGACAAAACATACATTGATTCTCCTTAGTCCAAGCAAACTTTGTAATATCGGAAGCCTCAAGGCTTGCTAGACTACTATTCAACCTTCGTCGTAAGATCGGAAGCCTCGATTCAGGGTTAGACCGTGCATAAGATTAGTAGGGGAGTTAGGGTGTACGCGTGTTGCTAACCCTTTTCGACCTAAGGGTTGTAAGATCGGAAGCCTCGACCCTATTTCATTATGACCTCAATAAATTGACCCAACACTTGACTACATGTATTCTACCTATGATCATACCCTATGAACCCATGACACTCTAGTATTTCTCTCTATTTGATTACATCCTTTTTCATACTTGCTTTCTATTGCCTTAATTGATACACTTTTCCTCCAAATTAATTGTTACTTTTGAGACTTGACTTTGCATAATTAAAACGAACAGATTGCCAATATTAGTTACCCGTCCTTTGGGATCCGACCTCTACTTGCTATTTTGCAAGTTTGAGTATAAATATTGTTTGATAGACCGAACAATGACTAAGGTCTTATCACATACTCAACTCCTTTTGGGTGAAGATATACTTTAAACTCTTATGGTCGGTGTAGATACGGCAATGAACTCCAATAAGGTAGTGTCTCCACATCTTCAAAGCATGAACAACGGCGGCTAACTCAAGATCATGAGTGGGATAGTTCACCTCATGAACTCACAATTGTCGCGAAGCATAAGCAATAAATCTCCTATTTTGCATGAGCACGCAACCTAAACCCATCTTAGAGGCATCACAATACACATCAAAGTTAACTCCATCCTCGGGCAAGGTCAACACGGGAGAGGTAGTCAATCTCCTCTTCAACTCTTGGAACACTTCCTCACAAGCTTCGGTCCATAGAAATTTGGTTTCCTTCTTCGAAAGTTGAGTCATGGGTCTAGCAAGCTTAGAAAAATCCTTCACAAAGCGACGGTAATAACCCGCCAAACCTAAGAAACTACAGATCTCACCAACATCGGTAAGACTCTTCCACTCAATCACGGCTTCAATCTTCGAAGGATCTACCATAACACCTTCCTTGGATATCACATGACCAAGAAAAGACACCTTAGACATCCAAAATTCACACTTGGAGAACTTGGCAAACCACTTTTGACGACGAAAAATTCCCAAAACGGTACGAAGATGATCGGCATGTTCTTCCTCGGACTTAGAAAAGACTAGAATATCGTCGATGAAGACCACATGTTGGACCATATGAGTTCACATATATTAGAGTTTTGGTAAATGACTAAGTCTATGTTTAAATGTTATATATTTGTGCTCGTAATCGTTTGTTTAGTCTATAAATAGAATAGATGACGGTTACAAGCCGAGCTACGATTTGTGAGGAATAAGATACAAGTAATGAAGGAAGTGAAGCTTCTTACTAAGAAATACAAATGACATAGCGGCTTGAGCTATAACATTGAAGAAAACTTAATGCGTCATAGTAACCGTAACAAAGTTTCACGTATGACGATCACTCAAGCAAAGACTCGATCAGGTCTATAAAGAAGCTCAAGATAAAGAGCTTAAGATCACACAAGAGATGAACCTACTACTGAAGAGCTCCAGGAAGATTAGTTAGTATAGGACATCCATCGAGTAACGGTATGTTAAGAATTATATTGGAAAGTAAAGACACAGTTATTACGTCTATGGCTTTACTTGACAAGCTTAGTGTTATGGCTTGTTTTGCTATAACATTAGGTCGTATTTAAAGGCACGATTTTAAATATTTTAAAATCATTTTTCAAAGGATAAAATCCATAAATATATTTCAAATACATACGTATATGTAATAGAGATGAAATATGGGTCACGTTAATGAATAGTTTACATTTCTCTATTGGTTAGTAAAACGGCTTATGAGTCGTCATGCTACTTAGGGTTTGCTATACTATTTGACCTAAACCTAATCCGAAATTTCGGTCAAGAGGTGCGACGGCCTAGAGATGCGTGCATCTAGGGTTTCCGCCTCAAAAGATTTCGTGCTACTTTGGTTGTAAATCTTTTGGCTCAAGTAAACTATCTATTTACTTCTATAATATTTTTACAAGATAATTTTTTATCCTAAAAATATTACTTGATGAAATTAGTTTACTTAGCCGAAATACTTAAGATTAAATTAAGGGAAGATAAGATTTTGTTTTATCTTGGTTACTTAATTTAAATATCTTATGGATTAAATAAATAAAGAAGATAAGATTTATCTCTTACGAAATAAGTCACATCTACACGGCCAAGGCTAGGTTTCGACTCCACCCTACATCTCGTCTCTACTATAAATACGCATGTTCATTCTTCATTTAAAATACGGATAATTCACGTGGTGCCCTTAAAGTTTGCCACTTTGCACGAAATACTCAAATTTTTGATCCGGAAAACTTAAAGAGGCCATAACTCGTGTTAACGAACTCAGAAAATGAAATTTTTTGTTTTCAAATCGCTCATCTTTTCGAGAACTATGATTTGAAAAAAACGTTTGACGAGTTTGGAATTCGTGACCAAGAGATATTATCACTCAAAGTTTGTTCGGTCGGAAAAACATTGATGCAGAATAACTCCTAGCAACGGGATCCAAATGTGACAATTTTTTTTTTTCAAATTGTAGTTCTCGGAAAGATGAGCGATTTGGAAAAAAAATTCGTCATTTTCTGAACTCGTAAACACGAGTTACGACCTCTTTAAATTTCCGGATCAAAAATTTGGGTATTTCGTTCAAAAATGACAAACTTCCAGGGTACCGCGTGAATTATCCGTTTAAAATAACTTTTCGAAATACAAAAATCCTTTGCAAACAATTTGTGCGAAAATTTCATTAAAGTAAATTTATTGTTTTATGTTTCTAACTCTTTACGAAAAGTCGTGCTTTCAAAATTACTTATTATTCTTAAGGTTACGTTACAAGATAATAGTATTTACATTGCTTCTTACTCGTTCAATTGTGTGAACACTTAGAATAGCATTCAAAATACTTTCTTAGTAATTTAAGATCGTGAGTCGAATATCTAACGATATTCAAATTGAGTTACAGTTAGAGTTAGCTGTACGAGTGGGTTGATAATTTTGTAATCCGGGGAAAGGTACTAAAATTATTAATTGAGAATAGTGGACGTAGGCTTCGACGTGTGAGGCTGAACCACTTCAAAAATCCGTCTCTCTCTGTTTCGTGTTTTCAAGTTTACTACGTTTACTCTTAATTAATTGATTGGTTCAAGTTTTACTAATAAACTTAAAGTAATTAATTTTACAGTCAAAATAAAAAACGGCCAAAAGTTTTTTAAATACTCGATTCAAC
>JAGPOY010004012.1:0-12444 GCA_018983105.1 Silene uniflora | reverse complement strand
GGGCTGGGGAAGGGTTTCCTAGAATTCTTGGGTAATCATTCTTGTATAAGACGGTCTTACAGTATGATATTAGTATTGAGTTAGACTCTCATCTAAAAGTATTTAATATTATACACAAATTACCCACAATGATATATTATTTGTTTTAAACGGACTTAAAAGACAAAAATTATGGAAGGGATAAGAAAATAAAAAAGAACGAAAATATAAATCATGTCATCAAAAGCTTATTATTTTTAATTAAGGAAAGTGGCGTGAATTCTTATTTTAATTGTTTATTATCTGAATTAACTACTTTCCTGATTTTAACTTTATTATATTTAATAAAAACAAACATTTATATACCACATGTCAAATAATATAGTGACAAGCGGAAGTCCTTGAAGTCTGTGGTTCCGGAACACATATATATAGTACTCCCTCTGTTTTTTTTTTATAAGGCATTTTAGGGGATTGCACATGAATTAAGAAAGTGCTGGAAGATGTTTATATGGATGGAATAAATAATCTTTGAAAATACAAAACAAAATCTAATAGCTAAAAGTCCCTCTCTTTCAAATTAATGGTGTTCTGGAAAATGTAGTGACGATTTAATACACGGAAAAATGTAAAAGGACATATAAAAAGAAATCTTTGATTTCTCATAAAACGACTTATAATACGAAACGAAGGGAGTACTATTAGATTAGGGGTCTACTTAGAAATTTGGCATCGAACCCCTAAAATATTGGGACGGCCTTGGATAGTACATAGCCTTGCCCCAAACGGCCCAATGATGAGACTATTTTCCGGGGGAAATTGTTAGTAAATGAAACATACAAAACATACGATGTATCAAATACAGCTTACCCCCATCAATAAAAAAGCCTCTGCTCGAGCCTCTTCTGTTTGAGGAACATGCATGTTCATCTCATCCCCATCAAAATCAGCATTGTATGGATTGCAAACAGATTCATTAAATCTCAAGGTTCTCCATGGCATAATTCTAGCCTACACAGAGCACATGTAAACATTAAGGTCAGATAATGTACACGAAGATTGGGTGTACACAATGAACTCGAAAAATTTCATCACCCTATGGCACATGATAGACATCCGATGCAAACTTGGTTGTCTATTGAAAAGAACAACATCACCATCTTCTAGGTGACGATGAACTATGTAGCCAATCTTCAATTCATCAGCAATACGCTTTCTACTAGTAAATGATAAATCCCTGCAAGAAGATAAATAAACGTTAATAGGTCATTCTAGCACCTATCGAAAACACCAGTACTAGTATCAAGAATAACTGTTCTCACTTTTTATCACCATTGGTCTCAATTATAAATTTTGCCCCAGGATACTTCTTTGGCCCGTTACGTACACACTGCCTCAACTTTTCGATGTTATGATGGTTGACGCGCTCTGGGTAAGTTAATATTGACGCCATTAGCACTGGAACTGCAACCTGTCAGAAAGTATAATAACATCTTACATTTAAACAAAAACCCAAAATCTTAGCTTAAAAAGGCACCAGGCGCTCCGATGAGATGAATGCCTGTGACCACAAGGTACAATG
The DNA here is from genome assembly GCA_018983105.1 of Silene uniflora. Classification (NCBI taxonomy): domain Eukaryota; kingdom Viridiplantae; phylum Streptophyta; class Magnoliopsida; order Caryophyllales; family Caryophyllaceae; genus Silene; species Silene uniflora. Next base: position 10,883 of record JAGPOY010004012.1, on the reverse strand, counting down.
TACTATAGGCAAACTGTTTGCAAAATCAGTTATGTATTTTTAAATTAAACAAATTACCTTTTATGGATTTCATAGAGGACTAGCATGTAAGAAATAGATAATGGGTATAAGAGAAGGGTAGAATAAGATTATAAGGAAAAAATGTAATATCAGCATTAATGCACATCACTTATAGGCTATAGCACCTATGCACAAAATGCACGAAAGACGCCCAAAGGCGATTGTTTAGTGCCTCACTGAACCGGAAGCACTCTTTTTTAAACATAGAAAGTAAGCAGCTGGTTTAAAAAAAATACAAACCTCAGTAATCTTCAAATTAGGATCAGGTGAGATCACAGTCCTTCCAGTAAACTCAACACGCTTGCCAGACAAATTTCCACGAAAACGTCCCTGCTTTCCTTTTAGACGTTGAACTAACCCACTCAAAGGCTTGGGAGGTTGGTTTTGTGCAATCACGCGTACGTCACTATTTATATAATGAGCCACTTCAACTTGAAGGTACTCCCAGTCATCCTAAAAATAAACGTTACATTTTAACTTTCCAACATGATTACAAGTTTACAAAACAGAAAGCCACTCCTCAAAATAAAACATCATATTACAAGTACCACATCAGAAGCTAACTAATCCTCGTGATGGGGAAACACTTTTCATTCTAAAAGATGAAGACCTCAACTGTAAGTGTGATAGCAGCAAATATTAAAATAGATCTGGACAAACCATTAAACAGGCTGTTGCTAGAATGCTAAAATATCAGATCATGATACAATAGAGAAACACGTAAACAAAAATATGCTAATGATTGATTGGCTAACAAAAAAATAAAGTCAACATCACAAGTTTTGCACCCAAGGTATTCAATAGCAGTAGTACATTCAAAAATACGATGGTAAGCGGAACCACATTGAAGAATTTACAGCTTAAACAGCTAGTCCTAAGCCAACATGGCTAATCTCCAACAATAGTTGACCACTAAAACCATTGCTGGAGTATTCTAATATTTAGTTAGCTAAAACGGGTGTATGCATTCTGCATGGCAACTTCTTTAGAAAGGAATTTAGATACCAAGTGTGGAAACGCTGTTGACTTCCAACCTATAAAAGAAAAGGGCAAGTGTCAAGTGATTAATACTCTTACCAGAAATTTTACTGTGTTACTCGGTTCTTGCATTCCCTGCTGAAGACAGGCACTTGCTTGAATGATTCTCTTAAATCTTTCAGTAATGTCATTTTCATTGCTGCAAGTGTTGAAATTGAAGAGAAAACACGTAATGAGTTAAGAAAATACCTTGATTTCTTGCAGAATTTTCCATTCTTTTAGAAATGGCGAAAAATATTAGAGTTCAATGAAACAAGAGGAGAGTCTCAAAATCCAACCTTTGCTGTCCTCCACCAACAAAAACAGACGGACGGATGGAAGTTGGTGGAACAATGATGGTACTAGTTATAAATTTCTCAGGCCTATCACTTAAATAGAGTAGCTCACAGTCCTACAAAATAACAAAGTCAAGGCATTAACAAGAGAAGCAGGGAAACTACTCTAAAAATGTCAGCATTAGTATGTATAATTTATACAATGGACTTATGTTGTTCTAAACAATTCAAAACACACCCAAAACTAAGTCAATTAAGCCTTGACATGTACATATCATTACCTAGGTTTTAGAAAAAAAAAAAAACTTAATTCTTTCTCCTTTTCTTAATTTTATATAATTATTACTTCATTAGGTAACTGTAGACAATTTCGGGTTCATAAACCTTGAAAAAAACACGTTAGGTTGGGTCGAATCGGGTTTCAAAATGGGACAAGTCTTGACATGTCTAGTCAACTTGAAACTTGTTTTCATACATGTATTTTCTTTTTATACATGAGAACTTGTACATGATATTTAAAGCAACATCTTTACAACTTTCACATCAAAAAACACTTATTTAGGACACAAGATGATAAAGCTTGAGAAACTGTGGCCACAATGCCTAGATAAATATTAGAAGTATATAATTTCTAGCTGAAATAACAACAAGTGTACATCTTCCTGGCTAGGTTGTCTTGCAAATAAAAACACACACAAAAAGCCATGCATGTGCGAAGAAAAACATATGCATGCAGCAACAAAGTCCACAAACACATGAGATAAGGATTCAGAAAATGATACTTCACCCGATCATGCATTTGGTTAAACAATAAAAGTGCCTCTTGTGGGTTTATTGGTGTAAAAAAGCCTGTTTTGCCTTCTTCAATACTTTTTTCCTGCTTTGGACAATTATGGACTATTTGCAACACAGTACTGCCCTTCTTCACCTTTCCTAAATGGCACAAGCAACAAAAAAAAATGTAAGCAAATATGCCTTTAAACCATAAGTACCACACACAAGAACAACTGTACAAGTAGTCCAAGGCTTAGGCTTCTTTAATCCTCACAAAAAGGTGACTGGTGAACCCAAGATGACAGAAAGAGAGAGACACAACCCTTTTACAGGCAGTTCCTCAAAGACCAGCAACGGGTGGGAGGGGGAGGGGCTATACAAATCACAAAAGATAGAAATCTGGTTTTTTCAGTCTTCAGTTGTGCATTAAAAGCTATTTAGAAGGAATATTCACCTTCTTCTCATGCAACACACAAGCCTGCCTGGAAACACTTCATATTTATCTATTATATGAACAGTAGCTAACTAGGAGCAGTTACAGGGTGATATGTAAGAAAAGGGGGGGAGGGGGTCAAAAATAGAGTTATCTAAGACATAGGTGGCAAGAGGGAGATTTAAAAACAATCTGCAGGAAGTTGAAAAGTACCATTAATGTGTCCACATCTATAGCACTTCACTTCTGCTCTTGAGGAACACTTTTTCACAATCGTTTTCTTCAACTCAGTTTTCTGCAATGGATCCTTGTAACCCCTCATCTTCTTTAGAAATTCTTTACAATCTTTTTCCGATAACAGGATACGTGAACAAGACTGTTGAGCAATGACATTGACATAGAAGTTCAATTGTATAAGTAGGAACATGATGGTATCTGCTAATTTTTATAATGCTATATGCTCAGTTCAGGACAAACCATACCTTGCATATACACTTTAAAACATCTAGACTGGCACCAATAAAGCCGATGTTGTAAACAGGTAGCGGTAGTTTAAAATAACCATAATGGCCCGGACAATCTTCGTATTTGGCATGGCACGTAGCGCAAGGACCACCATGCTTGTTTGGAGGCCCCTAACATTGCAGAAAACAACAATGAAACATACCGGAAAAAAAAAATATTGGAAATGAAACTACAAAAAGAAGTGAAGAAGCATGTCGACATTTTGCATCTCAGTGCCCAACTTTCTTATTAAAAATATATATATTCACGAATAATGCAAAATGGAACCTAAAATTCCAAATACAAAGCTCTAGTGAGTTTTGTTTCATAGACATGGTTCCCTCTCATAAAAAATCAACAAGCCTAAGTACGGAATATCGGAGTATTAGTGAATCATCTCCTCTTCATTATCTTTAGTATATAATCACAAAAGCGTATCCAACACTCGACATATTAAGCTAAAAGGAAACACTGCAGTAACCAATTCATAGCCTAAAATTCAAAATGTGATCTTTAAGACCTTAATCCATGACCTAATTTGTTCAATTAACGGCCGTGTAAACAGAAATAATATACTATGAGACGATCCGAAAAAACTAATTAATCAGCAAAATAAAATTAACCACAGTAGAATCAATCATTGATCAGCTATCAACAAAACAACTTAAAAAATAATAATTCCAACTGATAATAATCAATCAAGAAAAAAAAATTCACCATTTTAGGGTCTAAAAGACCATTAGCAATAGGCTTTTTCTGAGCATCATAATATCTACTTGAACAGACTTGAACTTCAGCAACTTTGCCAATTTCCGCCTCCGAAAACATCGAAAACTTAATGCTTTCGCTGCCAACACAACAAATTGAAACAATAAACGATATAATTTGAGAAAATTGGAGAAAAAAGAGTAAATAAATAAATAAAAAAGACAAGAAAACTGACAGTTTGCGAGGTTCATTGTCCTCCAAATACAGTTGCTTCGTGAATTGTATTTGCTGTTTCGGTCTCAACGCCATCGCTCGCCAAGTAAATACGCGGTGGCGGTGGCGGTGGCGGTGGCGGACGAGGGTTTAGAGGTAACTTGGGTATTCGAGAGAGCAGGGTGCAGGGGTTTATATGATGAATATAATGTCCCTTTGATGTTTTCCAGTTATATGCTTTTTTACTCATCTTCCAGGCTTAGGGTAATTCATACTTCTACCATTTTACCGTTTTTACCCCTCTCTATGGGAAACGACGGGTCAATCGGATCGGGATCGGGATCGGGATCGGGATCGGGATCGGGATCGGTTTGCCAACTTCATGACGGTTCGGGTTATTTCGGGTTCGGATTATTTTTGGGTCAACTATTGTGTTTTTTATGATAATAATAAGTGCGTAACTGCGTAAGTGTAACAATAAACATTCGGGTCGTATTTTAGGGGTCAATTCGGATTCGGGTTATTTCCTAGGTTTTGAGTTCTTATATCGAGTCGGTTCAAGTTTGACTACTCTCTATTATGTCCAGAGTCCAGTTGGTGTCACTTACAATGCTCATACCCGTCTAAGCGTAAAACGGATTAAATACTACGGAGTATTCTATTTGCATTTTGTCTCTTGAGATTTTAACATAGTTGCTATTTCATGATCAAGTGTTATTCCACATTACATTATTATTATCTACATTTATCATTTTTGAACGGATATGATTTTATAAGAAAATAATACTCGGTGTTAAGTGCATTTAGACTTTCAGGGTCATGTACTCCTCAAGCGTAATAAGTTGTCGTTCTTGGCTGATGGATTGTTTTACAGTGTTGCCGGAAATGCACACGTTTGCAATCCCAAAACATCAATGTGGTGGACATCATAACCAAACAAATGAAGTAAATAGTGTCGCTGGCGGTGGGATGGTTAGGCGGCAGATGACAGTGGGATTATGGGAGCGAAGATCGGGAGAAAGGATGTTGATTAGGTCAGAAAAGATTGAGAGGAAAAATATGAGGGGAGGATAAGAGGGGTAGAATGGTCAAAAGTGTAGTACGATGAGTAAAATTTATACTGTAAAAGTCAGCGCCCTAAAAAAATGATTGAAACCGAAGAAATACTCCATACTTTGCAAATGAAATCTGTTTCAATGTCAAGTCATAAGAAATTAAGAATATAAGATGCCGTAAAATCTGAGCTTCTTTTCATATTTCAGTACAAGCAGAAAGTTCTGGCTTTACAATCGATTCACCCAAAAAATTTAATCGTCAGATTATGAACAAATCAACGGTTAAGAGTCGTTTATCCACCCAAACACGCCCTGCACAATGGTTAAAAATGTTTGTGATCACGTAACGATAATGCTCTTGTTCAGTAGGTAGGAGCAACCGTGGTAGGTCGACTAGCTCCTGTTCTAGGAGTATTCAACAGAGGCTGTAGTGCCTTGACCACAATGCTCATGTTCGGCCTGAAATCTGATTCATACTGCACGCACAACGCTGCCACTGCAGCCATCTGTCATAACCAACGTCCGAAAGCACGAAAAATGTCAGAACATGCCGCGAAATTTTTAGGAGTAAATGAGTTGGGCTTGCATGTAAGACGACCTCATATAAGTTTGTGCGCATCACAACAAAAACAGGCAGATGTTACAGGCAAGACAATATATACCTTGGCAACAGACTTGGGAGGATACTCTCCATTCAGCTTAGGATCAATACACTGACTCACCTTGTCTTCACTCAGCTTAGGAGTCGCCTGATAACGAACAATCTCGAGTTAGTGAGAAAATTAAAGAAATTCTATTTTAACCGATTGCAGGATAATCAACAAGGAAGCTACCCACCCATGTCACAAGACTCTGCTGTCCACGTGGCAAAGTATGATCCACTGGCTTCCTACCAGTGAGTATCTCAAGCAAGACGACACCAAAACTGTATACATCACTCTTTGCATTTAGTTGACCAGTCATTGCATACCTGTCCACCACAGCAACAGAATACGGTCGGTCACTTATATTCAAAAAGTGAGTCTTGTAAGAGATGGTCTCACAAGTGAGATCAATCAAAATACTTGTGTTTATCTCGTTTAATCATATAGTTAATGGGTTGGCAATCTTGGCATCACATATTAAGACCGTCTTACATAACTATATGGGCGTGGAGGGGTGGGGTGGGGAAGATAGCAGCAGTGAGCACTTACTCAGGTGCGTGATAGCCAAAAGTTCCAAGAACTCGAGTAGAATGAAGTCGGGCAGCCATATCAGGAGCTTCATTTGACAAATCAAAATCACCAATCTTAGCAACATCGTCATCAAATAGCAGTATATTACTGGACTTTATATCCCTATGAAAGATACGAGGGTCAGCCTTCTCGTGCAGATATTCCAGTCCTCTGGCGGCAGTTACTGCAATTTTAACACGTTGGGCCCATGATAATACTGGTCCGGGCTGTGCTCCTTTCACGCCCTTTTTCCCTATACACAAACACAAATGCACAATTATAATTTATGAGAAACTACACAGCATTTTCCCGACACACTTTAAAATCCGTCGACCAACTACTAAGCAGAGTCAAAATTAGAGACCATATGATTCAAAAAAATGTCAAGATTGGATCCTGCTAGGGATATTAAGAAAAGAATTCGCCATTCGATATTCACAAGCATCAAGTAGAATGACTGATATGCTTAAAAAACCTAGCAAAGAAAAAACATCCATCTAAAGAAGAAATGATAATATAGTATGTTCCATATACATAATTCCCACAAACAGTATAATACTTTGAATACAACTTACCATGAAGGACGTCATGGATAGATCCATTTGATGCAAACTCATATGCAAGAACACGAGAGTTGCCATCAACACAGTAACCAAGAAGTTCAACAAAATTGTCATGTTTCAGCCTCGAGGCCATAGAAACCTGAAAACAGAAAGATTTAGACAGCCACACATCTGAATATGTAAATAAAACAGTTGGAAGATATTCTATCAGCATGCCCTGTGGGCTGTGGGTGTGGCTCTACCTGAGCTAGAAATTCAATATCAGGTTGCTTGCTTGCGTCCAGTTTCTTGATTGCCGCTTTTCGCCCACTCTTTAGCACCCCGTAATAAACTCTACCATAGGATCCCTCTCCTATTAAAGCTTTGGACCCATAATTGTTTGTAATGTCCCTTAGTTCATCCGCAGAAATGGCAGGGACATCTATAGGCTGGGCCTTCACCGGCGGTTTGCTAGTTTGATTTTCAATAATGTGATAACCATCTCTCCCTAAGAAGGCCAAACAAATTAATACAATTAGCAGGCTACGTCGCTACCAAGGAGAAAGTCAGCAGAGAGCCAGGATAAAAAAAATCAGAAACTTGAAATACACATTCATATTAAATCCCAGTGAAAGTAATTCATGAACCACGAGCCACCAAATTATGACCTACACAATGCCGAACAATAGACTATTGCTTCAAAGAATAATATATATTTCATCCTACCCTCCACCCCCCCACGCCCCCAAGGGAGAAAAAAAAAAACATTGTATTTTAAGGGGAGGGGAATCATAACCAAACATGTTTAACAGAGATTTAACATATATTATGGGAGGGTTGGGCATTAGCTAGTAAAACTGTATAATCTGAAGGCAATTATTACCTGATGGTTTTGGGGGTACGTAACCACCTCCATTATCTATAGGTTTATGAGCATTGTCTCCTCCAAAACAGCCAAAGCAGCTCATGTTCTTTCCCTTTCACCAATCTAGCATATTGAAAAATAAGAAATTGTAACATATGTAAAAGAAAATATTCGTCATTAACTAAGGTCTACAAAGATGGTAAAAAAAAGGACGAGAATCAAAATCAATATCGTAGGAGAAAATCCTCCTGCTGACAGCAATGAAACAATTCCTTTTTAAAGAAAATACCAAAAGGATTACAATAATAAAAATGCCCACAGAATCACAAGTTATGTCATTCTTGCACTAACATAAATTTTAAAGTACAATACGTGAATTAAGAAGTCCATTGGGGAAACTTCAATATATAGGCAAAGCATGAGCAAACACTGAAACCAGTACAAAGAAAGAAGAAAGAAAAAAGGTCGCTCTATAAATTTCAATGCATCGGGTAACAAAACCTTTGAGCACAAACTACACTAATCGGCAAGGAGCCAAAACGAATCCTTAGTTCGCATATTATTCTGTAGTGGACCGCCAAAATTACATCTGGGTATGGCAATCAGGCAAAAAGTTGACACTTGACAGCACGCATTCATGTATTCATGTCTCATGACTGAAATTCAAAGTTGTGAATAGAAACTCCAACTTTATCTCCTTGGATAAATAAAACTAGAACCCAGGCTATCTATCGTATACGTCATTGATCAATGATCACATTCAAATTTTGTTTCACAAGAGGAATAAAAGAGAGTACTCATGCATTGTCAGATACAGAAACCAAAGTGTGGATGGCGAACTAAATTGATCAAAATTGTTTCCAACTAACTACCAAAACTAAATACGAATCTACTGATCTAGTCATTCATCTTTATCTCAACCAATCTGCCTGTCAGCAGAAGGAATCAAATCAACACAAGATCTACCCCGTAGCAATTAGAACTAGGAATAACCATCTAGAGTTCATAAACTCTGTCTAGATGACCACCTATACATAAATCGTAAATGAACCACCACAGAATGTATTCCCCAGCCACCAAATTTTTAAGATCCATCATATTACTTCAAATATCCATGTCACAAATTTTACCGATTTAGAACCCTTTTATCATTGATAGCATTCATGAAGAATGTTGTTAGCTGAACGAACCAACTACAAACAGCAAAATGACCACATTAAGTATATAGCGATAACATCGACAAGGAACTATCCCCATCACTAAGCAATCACCCGCAACAATGGCTTTCTGCCAAAGAACACCAAGCATCAGACACTAAAGATCCATTCTTTACCAATTCGTATTGGGTGACAACTAAAAATTTCCCTCCATAACAGTCAACTATTATGAGCAGTTGAACACCTAGAGTTAAATGACTATATTAAGTCAAATGTGATAACAGCACACTAAGGAACTACATCATCAGAAACACGATACAGAGACCACAATAGGGAATAAAGGAGGGTCAAAGGCAGTGAATTGAAAACACGTTATTAAACCTAAATTCCATTGTACTAAAAACGAAGAACCTTTTAAGGTTTAATTCCCTTCAATTCAACAATTAAACATACAAGACCATCACAACAACAATGACAACAACAAAGCCTTAATCACAACACGACAACAACATCAAAGCGTTAATTCCAAAATGAGAGAGCCTTAATCCCAAAATGACAGAAAATGGACATCTCCATTTCTTTTACAGAGAGGATTTTAACTCCTTCACGCATAGCACTTGTTCCTCGTGGTTCCATAAATGACAACAACATCAAAGTCTTAATTCCAAAACGAGAGAGCCTTAATCCCAAAATGACAGAAAATGGACCTCTCCATTTCTTTTACAGAGAAGATTTTAACTCCTTCACACATAGCACTCGTTCCTCGTGGTTCCATGCTTCCATACACCCTCATGACTCATCCTCCTTCATCCACAATATTTGAATACGACATTATCGCATTGTATAAAATCTAATACCAATTTTACAAACTTAGCCTCATAAACCCACCAAAATACAATCAAGGGTAAATATTTTTCCTTGATAATGATACCTTCACATCAAAATCTAATGCAAAACACATACAGAAATTAAGACACTTCAAACCCAATTCAATTTTCCACCTAAATTGCATTGCACCCCATGCCATACCCTCCTGCAATCCACACAGAAAACAATAACCTTCTTTTGTATCCATCATCGCAAATACTCGTGTAAGGCGGTTTTACACAAACATTACTACCCTAATACCCCTTCAATCTAACAAATAACAAAATTAGAAAATTAAAACAACCACCCACAACAGAAATACAACTACATGTAACATGCAACATAAAACATAAATTAAAACCAAACAAACAACAATAAAATTCAACTACCCAAGTAGAAAAAACAAAAGGATTAGAAACAAACCCTTGTCTCCAAAAAAAATCAATAAATTCAAAACACAGAAAAAAAAAATAGAAATTCTTGAGAAGACAGCAATATAAAGATAGCTGGATTAGTATTAGTATTACGGATTATTACTGGGTAAACACGCTTAGACTTGTTCATACATTTCGTTGTCAATATTGGTAATATCATTACAATGAAAAGCAACATGTTGGCATTTAATTAATTGAATTAATTTGGGAAGAAGAATATTTCTTGAACGTAGGAGGGCCGAGGGGGTAATTAAACTGAAAGTCGGGGATTCGAACCTGAGACCTATTCGATACTCCCTCCATTCATATCCACATGGCTACTTTCTCTTTTGCACACTATTCACCAGTGAGCCTTCGTCGTCAATTTTCTCTTAATACGTAAGTGAAAATATATTCATGTGGGATCTTGTTTGATTCGTCTTTACGAGTACTTTAAGAATATCTAACTTTTATAATTTTTACAAATACGTAGCTAACGATATTTACCGCGTAAAACATGCGTTGGCAAACGTGAAAAAAGAAAGTGGCCTTGTGGATATGAATGGAGGGAGTATATTGTTCGGAATTGTGATTTGATATCCTTCGGGCTTTGGCCAGTAAATAGGTGCTGGCTACTTTTGTCATAGACTCATAGTGGTCTTCCATAATTACCTTTGAGGGATTAATGATGGCCAATTTAGGTATTGAAATGTTGATCTCTTCCTTCTTTTTCTCTTTTTATTTTTTTTAATGTTTTGCCTATTA
>JAGPOY010004011.1:4245-16689 GCA_018983105.1 Silene uniflora | reverse complement strand
AAATTTTTATTTTAACCTTGCACGAGTTTGACTAAATGAAAAACAAGTTTAATATTTTGCCCTCTGCAACTATTCTGGCCGATTTAGTTTTATTAATTTTGTTTTATTTTCATCCAAATAATTTTGTTTCATATGTAAATCGAGTTTTCCTGAAATTGCTTGAATATTAAGACAAAGTAGTAACTCAAATTTAGCTAACAAAAGCATATATTATACTACAATAACTACCTGGTCAATTGATCTTGATGCATTATTATTTACCGTTAATTACAAATAAAATTTATAATTTAACTCTAAAAAATTAAATATGACTTTAGAACTCAATTTTTAGATTGGTAATTTAAAATTCATTAAAATTTAGAGAGATTGTATTGCTTTATTTTAGAATTTTATTTTTAAAAATAAATTTACTTTAAAAGAAGATAATTAATTAATTATTACAAAACTTATTTTATATATACCTTCCTAAAGAATTATTTCGAAATAACAATCCCGTGCAATTTGCACGGGTATAAGACTAGTTTAAGATGAAAACGTAACCATTTTTAGGCAAAAAATTTTTAAAGTTATAATAATTTGTCATTAAAATGATCAAATTTTGTAGTTAAAATGACGACATTCGATCCGTCTTCAAACTATACAAGTCCACTCAAATCCAATGAAGTTTGTTTAGAAGTTAGGCTAATGTATGAAATTAGCCCCACAAAAACAATTTCCCTTCTCTTAAAAAACAAATTACTCGTTTGATTTCAGCCTTTAAGAAAATCAGGATATCCACTTTCCACACTCAATTATGAGAGGGCCACATAAGGTGCACACTTCACCTCCCTCATTTAATTTCTTCTTCTGCTTTGCCTGCTCATGCTGGAATTCTCCTTTATCTCCATCCTTTTTCCAGATTATAAAGATGAATTCTTGGTAAAACTTCTTCCAAAATTACACCTTTCATTTCTAATTTCCTTGTATATCAGTTATTGTATTATACCTGTGTGATGATGCCTCTTCATATGTCTGTTTGTTGATTTTATGCAGTAATTAGAGTATCCCACTTTAATTTTCTGCAATTGGAAAATACCCAGTTGCTTATTTTGGTAAATCAATGGGTACTTTGCTTAAAATTCATAACAAGATTGAATTTTGGACTCCTGTATATGGATTTTCTGAGAAATTACCTCATTTTAACCACCCAACTGTTCTAAAGCAGCATTATTTTACTGAATCTTCAAAAAAATGGTTAAGGAATGGTTGTGTTAAGGCCAGTAGTAGTAGTAGCAGTAGCAGTACTCTTTTGGAGCTTGTTCCTGAAACTAAGAAAGAAAATCTTGATTTTGAGCTGCCATTATATGATGCATCAAAGGGTAGGGTGTTGGACTTGGCTATTGTAGGAGGAGGCCCTGCTGGACTTGCTGTTGCACAGCAAGTTTCCGCGGCGGGGTTATCAGTTTGCTCGATTGACCCGTTTCCCAAATTGATCTGGCCTAATAACTATGGTGTTTGGGTGGATGAATTTGAGGCTATGGATTTGCTTGACTGTCTTGACACGACTTGGTCGGGGGCTGTCGTGTATATCGATGAGAAGTTGAAGAAGGACCTTGGTAGGCCGTATGGTAGGGTTAATAGAAAGCAGTTGAAGTCGAAAATGATGCAAAAATGTATATCCAATGGGGTGAAGTTTCATCAAGCTAAAGTTATTAAGGTTGTTCATGAAGAATCCAAATCTCTTTTGATTTGCAATGATGGAGTTACCATTCAAGCTACTGTGGTGTTAGATGCAACCGGGTTTTCTCGATGTCTTGTACAGTATGATAAACCTTACAATCCCGGGTATCAAGTAGCCTATGGTATTGTGGCTGAAGTTGAGGAGCATCCTTTTGATGTCGATAAGATGGTGTTCATGGATTGGAGAGATTCACATTTGGATAACAACCCGGAATTAAAGGAGAAAAACAGCAAGATCCCGACTTTCTTGTATGCTATGCCTTTTTCAAAAGATAGGATATTCCTAGAGGAAACTTCGTTGGTTGCTCGGCCTGGTGTACCAATGGATGACATTCAGCAAAGAATGGAGGCTCGATTGAGGCACCTTGGTATAAGGGTTAAGAGTATTGAAGAGGATGAGCGTTGTGTGATCCCAATGGGTGGTCCTCTTCCTGTGATCCCACAAAGAGTTGTCGGGATTGGTGGCACGGCTGGAATGGTGCACCCATCAACTGGCTATATGGTGGCAAGGACCCTTGCAGCGGCCCCTCTTGTTGCCAAATCTATTGTTCAGTACCTTAGTTCAGAAGGCAGTCATTCTGGAAGTGAATTATCAGCGGGAGTTTGGAAAGATTTATGGCCAATAGAGAGGAGAAGACAAAGGGAATTCTTCTGCTTTGGTATGGATATATTGCTGAAACTCGATTTACCAGGTACAAGAAAGTTTTTCGATGCATTTTTTGACCTAGAGCCACGTTATTGGCATGGATTCTTGTCTTCTCGGCTATTTCTTCCCGAGCTATTAGTATTTGGGCTCTCTCTTTTTGGTCATGCCTCCAACTCTTCTAGGCTAGAAATTATGGCAAAGGGAACTCTTCCATTGATAAATATGATCAACAACCTGGTTAAAGATAGAGATTGATATGTTTTTGATGCATTGGTGCATCTGTGGTCTGGTATCGAGATCATATGCTTGAACTTGTACAAATCATGAATTGGCTCAAGTCTCCTGGATGTATACACTTCGTTATACATGTATTCCTTTTATATGCAATTTCAAGCATATTTTCTATTTCTTTGGCCATTTTGGTTTGTTTCTGTGATGTACTTGGATATTCACCAATGATCTTGCTGCTAAAATTTGGAATGTGATCAAAACAGCCCCTTTTTACCCACATGATTTTGTTGATCATGAGCCCTAGAATTTGTTCAAATTGCTCATTCAGCGTGGCAACTGCAGCTCGTTCCCCAACTAGTTTAAGATCACCCGTAATAGAAGTGTTGGTCAGCTCGACAGTTGATGCACAATATATGAAGTGTAGAAAGTTTCGCTTTTCTGTATGTAGTGGAATCAAAACAATACCCCAATGATAAATCCATAGAATGTACCGAGTAGGCAGTTCCCAAAAAATGAAATTTATGACAAGTAATGTCCTCTGTTAAATTCAGAGAAATTAGGAATTCGCATGAAGTTGTTCGTTCATTCACCAAAATGAGTGGAACGACATTACAAAATTATTTTAAGAGGAAACCAAGACAATCTGGTACTCTTGAACAGGCTTTGTATGACGTTCAGGTCATATCGCCAAGAGCATAGCCGCACTTCCGTCACGCTGACCTGCATCAATCTAACTCTTGACCTCTACAATATATCTATCTAACTCTTGACCGCTACAATATATCTTGGAAGTTCAGCTCCTCTGCCAGATGAAAAATTAGCCTTGGGAAAGTTCTTGGCCACGCTTTGCAGCTGCCACTACAGCATTCATTATTGTACCCCTAAATCCACCTTTCTCCAACTCATGAATGCCCGCAATTGTTGTTCCTCCTGGTGATGCCACGTCATCTTTCAGCTGAGCGGGATGTTTCCCACTATTAACTGCCATGGATGCGGCTCCCAGGACCTGCATCAAAAATCATTAGAGTTCTATTACGTCGCGTATCTAGCATTTCCATTCTGAATCTTAGCTTTCAATGTTTTAGTATTCAATTTTTGAAATCCTAAATAATTGCCCTAATATGAAGATTTTTATTTTTTTTCATTAGCTAGAGCTTCTCTAAGGTGCACCCATGTGGGCATGTGGCCATGTGAATACTTTAGGCTCATTTAGATCATAGCTGGAGCATTCCAAATCGTTTTCATAGTAAAACTTCCCCCCGAAAACAGTAGCTAGATCTAAGGTTTAAATACACGAAACAACCTTGAATGGAAAAAGTACGCAACTTTCAGTGCACAAGCAACAAGACAAGGCACTTTTCCTATTCGAAGTAACCCCACAAGCAACAAGGCAAGGTACAGCACGGAAGGGTAAGTAGGACTTACAGTTTGCGCAGCTAAGCCCTTGGCAAGATCTCGTGGCAGACCAGCAGCAACTCCTCCATCAGCCAAGGCTTCAATCGCCAAAAATATATATGCTGGCCCACTTCCACTACACGTTACAAGAACAACAAAATTGAATTAAAGGAAATGCCATTTAATGAAGTATGAGATCACAGATCACATTAACATCAAAACGGGCTCATAATCATGATAGTATGATACGACGTCAATAAAGCATTGCCATAATATTAATCAGGTTATAGAAGTTTTGGGAACCAACAAACCTAAGACCAGTAATTGCATCAAACAACTTTTCATCAGCTCTCCAAACCTTGCCAATTGCGCCAAATAACTTTGCAATTAGTTCACCATCTTCTTCAGTCGCTGCTCCTCCCAAGGTTATCACTAACACATTGCAATATTTGCCAAAATTACTAAAAGAATATATATGTTTTTGTAATGTAAGTGTATAATGGCAATTTAAAGACTGAGACTACTATCATGACGCAATGAAAAAAGAAGAAGTATCAATGCTGCTGCCCTAGGTGGGCAGAACCGCAGAAGCATAAAAGGAACAGAAACAAAAGAATTAATTTAGACTAGCAATAAAAAGAGCAAATCAAATTTGAGTTCATCAATGTTCTAATGGAAGAGAAAGTTTCAAAGCAGCAGCTTCTCCTTCTTTGATGTTTTGAAGTTTGAACTTGAGGTATAGTTGAATAGAAAACATCTGCTGACATCAAAAGGATTTCTAAGCGTACACGCAAAATTTAAAGTCGTCCCAAAGTATCAGTTACATACACAAAACAAGGTCACCTTGTCGCATTCTGTTTCCTATCTAAACAACAGTAAACTCGGTTATTTTAGAGTATAATAACCTGACAGCAAAATACCAAATTACAATTACGTTTGGTCTAGTTGAAAAGAAAACATCTGCCGCCTTCAAAAAGAGAAAAGTAAAGTTTCATTCTGTACAATGTAACAAATGTCAAACATGGTACTCACAGTTTCAGTATGACGTGTTCTACTTTAGGAAGTTTCATGTTCATCACGTTTAACTCAAGGATATAAATAATACGCTCAAGTTCAACTAAAGCTTTGGAAAACTAATCTACATTAAAAGATGGATGAAAACCTGAAGCAGCCATTCCAACAGCAGCAGGAGTATTAGGCATGACACGTGCAAAACGACTATGTCCAGCCCACTCCTGCCAAAAACATCCAACAGGAAACTAGTAAACTATCGGGAACAATGAAACATAGGCCATAAAAAACAACAATATAAAGAATTAGCTTCTTGCACAACACAAAACAACTCAGGTAATGATATAAAAACGACCATTAGTCCTCCACGCGAAATGCAGAGCAGATTAATATATACATCAGAGTTGAAGGATTTCAGAAATCTTTGGTCAGACTATCACATAAACCTAACTAAAGACTGCAAAGAGCCAAAGACATTATCTAAATTGTTCTCCTCACATTAATTCCTACATCACAATCTTTGACAAACCTGTAAATCATTCAACTTTGTTCCGGCAACAACCGACACCAACAGTTGCTGCTCAGAAAGCTTTGGCCTCAACTTTAACACCACATCTTTAACTGCATTCAAACATAACCCGATGCAAAGCTTTAACAATGAGAATATCTTGAACATCATCCAATTAAAGTTGCAAGAAACTAGAATTAAAATACTAAAAAATTAGAATCGAGTAATAGAATATAGCAGTACCAACTTGGGGCTTTACAGAGAGCACAACCACATCGCAATCTTCAACAACCTACATGGGAAACAGGAAGACACATATACTCGATTAAAATCACAAAAACCAATCCAATTCAACAACCTACAAGGAAGGGCTACGGATGCAGTTGCCCGCTAATTTTTATCTAAATTACTACTCCCCCCAATTCATTTGGTTCTTTACGCTTTTGTAATTTATTTGCGAGGAGTATTTTAATCAAGCGTCAAGTTTTAAAAACTGCATAAAGTAGCGATCAAACGATTATACTTCCTCCGTCTCCCTCACAAAGAATATAAAAGGTAAACAAATGATTGAGACGGATTTATATTTTATATCAGAAAATCCTGTAAATTGGGTACTAATGTTACAAAATGAGATTAATCGGACATAATAACCTGAGAGTTGTTATCGAAGATGGTGACGCCGAAAGACTGAAAAGCATCACGACGTTGAGAACCGAGGTGAGCGGTTCGAATCCTGGAAGCAGGTAATATTCCGGAAGTAACAACACCTCGAGCAATACTTTCCGCCATTTTACCTGCGCCGATGAAACCTAAATTGAATGTGTCCGCCGGAATTACTGCTGTCGCCATTTTTTTTACTGTCTCTTTCTCCTTCGTTTGTAAGTTTTACAAGTGTTTTTTGTGTTTTCAATTGGTAGCCTATAGGTAAATGTGTCCGCTGGAATTATTCTAATTACATAATTGGAAACCGAATACAAAAACACCCCTTCTCTTGGGTTCGATCCCAACTTACTTCTATACTTTGTAATACGGAGTAGTAATTAGTACGTATTGTGGTATACAAATTGTTAATTTATAGCGATGTTTTAGGCGTGTTATTGCTCCACTCAAATATTAAGGCGCACAATTTATATCGTAAAGTTCAAGATGTGCACTTGAGTGCCCACCCGGCCCTGTAAATCCGCCCCTGGGTCAAAGAAATGAAAACGAGGGATATCAGTTAAGAAAGATCATCATATTCTTGTGTCAGCAAGTTAACGAATTTGTTTGGTGTCATAGAGTTTTCTAAAGTAAGAATAAATGCCCAAATTAAGATGTTTCTACAGAGAAAGTGCCACGAAAAACAAAGACGATAAGAAGGTGGTCAGTCGTCTAGGCAGTCCGGTTTTTGATGTTGCAGCGACTTGAGGCGGTGGTGAAGGAAGTGAGAAAGTATTTGAGGCCACGCCCACACCCACGCCCACGGGTGGAAGTGGCGGTTCTAACACCTCATCTTCAGGGAGACCGCGGTCCTGTCCTGGAAGTGGAAGTCTTAATGGCTCAGGTACCATTGAAATGAGCTCACCCGGAGTTACTGGGGCCATATACTTCCTTGTTCCTTCCGCCATCAAACAAGGGTTATCTGCAACATTACAGCAGGAAATAGGTAAGAAAAGATACTTAATGCTTTGATTGGTATTTGCGAAATGCACGACTGTCTACTTAATGCTTCTTTAAGTGCATTGTTGGCATCAAGGTTTGGGATGCACTTGCTTGTAGATTTAAGACTAGGTAGTATACAATATATATACATCATGTCCAGGAACATTCAGGGAACTCAAGCAGTAAATTAAATGCGAAATGAATACTAGTATGGAACGAATAAATGTTCTTGTCAAGCGGATTAAAGACGATATCTGTAGTAAGCTACTGGTTTGTGGCCTTGATAGTTTAACGAATAGAGATAATGGATATTTCTCTCGTAGATGTAAACTGCTGTAAGGCTTTGATCTGACTGATTGTGTATAATGCAATATGATCACTAGTCAAATTTTAGAAAAAAAAAACCAACTCTAAGAGCATGCACCATATAATAAATTACCCAAGAAGCAATAGCTGAGGAGGAAAAACTTACTCCTGTAATCAATGGCGGTTTGCGGAAATGCTGTGACTAATCCCTCAGCCCTCGCAATACCCAAGTAGGAATTGATTTCGACAACTGGATCATACAAGAAGTCATTGGCTATCGTTACATATTCATTTCTGAAACCTTGAATGTACACGGGAACCAGGAACCTGTGGAAATTTTGTACGACAGTAGTCCAATCGAGAATGAAACCATCACTGTTGACGAGGACTGACTCCTTTTTGATAACAACAGAATGAGCAAAGTCCTGAATATCTTTTATCACAGCAAGCGAGATCAGCCTTGTTGCCTCATGAACTTCATAAACAAGCTCAAAGTTATGTCCTTGCATTGCCTTAAGGACGGCGCTGCTTGTCGATTGGATCATAAACTGTCCAGGTCGATTGGAAATGCCAGATTTTCTTAAGGCGACGAACACTGCATTAGTAATACTCATTCCCTGGTATTCTGCTAGGTATCTAGCATTCTGCAATAACAAACAGAATATTTAGTGAACATGAAGATGATGACAGAATTTTGTTTTTTCTGTGAGGAAGTATAAACTCCCTCACAACCCGAAACTAACACACTGACATCAACAACCATACTAGTTAGTGATCCTAAACCTTTCTGAGGTATTCCCATTTACTTAGATTCTCACTATTACTCCGTAGATTATAACTATAGTCTATAGCTCAAGGCGATTATCATGACCCTTATTATAATGTCTTTCATCACTGTCCTAAATCTTGCTCAAGAAGATCCTATGCCCAACAAGATATCACATGTGGAGGTCATCTGTTGTCAACAAGAAGATCCTACAAGCTAGCGTACAACGATATGCAGCCAATATTCTGATAGATAGGAATTCGATAATAATAATAATAATAAACACGAGCTGAAAATTGTGTATCCTTGAACGTATACCTCTATCTTGATCAAAAGACGAGGTGAGGAAGAATTTTTACTGAGAGCAAAAAACTCAAATAAAGATATAATCTTCCCAGAATCGATAAATTTAGGATTTCCAAACAACCCCAGTTGTCCATATGGGTTTGACAATACAGCTGCAATTCAAGGCAAGAAAACGCATTATCATTCATATGTGAGGAACAAGATAAGGTAAAACTCTTACAACTAATAAACCACTAAACTTACGTGTCAAGGTCTGGATATCAGACCAGTTTAGGTTGAATGAAAAAACTCCTGAATATGACTGAATTTCATCAACAACTGACGCTAATTTCATGAATTTAGTTCGGTAGACAAAGGTGCTGGCCATAAGATCCACGGACCTACGACAGAAAGGCACACCATCCTTTGACATTTGGACAGGGCAGTCGATTACATCAGCCCCGTCTGAAATGGCTTTTCTGTACGCAAGGTCAGTGCATCCGGGGTAGTCTCCACTTGCCCCACAATTAGTTATTACCAACGGCTTTGGCATTGCTGCAAGAGATAAGGGAATTAGGGATTGTAAACAAAATATTAGGAAAATGGACTTCTTAAATTGCGATGCACAAAGTTGTCACCTTGTACCAATGCATTTTCCTTTGTCTTGGACACATGTGCAAAGCATTCTAAAGAAAAACGAAAAAAATATTAAAGTTAGTAAATTAAAGTCAGAAACTACCCCATCAACAGAAAAGTTGCCGTTGTCAATATAATAAAGGTACTCGGCAATCGGATTGGAACTGTAATTGTGGGCATTTAGTTTGTCATTTGCGAAGCCATACGCAAAAACTCGAAGCCCATTCCTATGAGCATCTGCCACCAGATTAGTATGACGCAGCAAATACGCGGTTTCATCAACAGGCCATACGTAGACTTTTGGCACAAGGATTGCAGATGCGAAGGTTTTGATATATGTGAGATTACTTAACAGAAATCCATAACTCTTTTTCGTTGATGGTTCGTACTCATCTTGGTCAAGAAAACAGAAAACCAGACTCGTCTTGGTCGATGCAAATGGTTCTTTGAGACCTCGTAAAAAGCCAATATCAGGAGACGAGATGTGACTGATATTCAACTGCTTTGAAATCCTCGTTATATAACTTCTCATACTCAAATTGTGTTTTGCATAAAAGGAAGCATGCTGCATATTAAATATCAAATATTTTAGTCGATCAATACCATTATAACACGAAAATGCTCTTAATTACTCCGTATGGGATTAGAATAAATAAGTCTCTTGAATCTTAAAGACATACCTGTATATTTAGCCAAAAGCCTGCAGCTTTGTAATCTATAATCAGTTTAAACAAATTTTCCACCGTCTCTACATTATACACATCGTTAAAATGATAGGGGCGGGAATAAATTTCTTGAGTGACTGCATGAAATAGAGAGGGTAATCACTAATCAGGGAAAGCATGACATTAATAAAGAGGCCTGACATTAATAAAGAGGGTAATCATTTTCATAAGAAAAAAAAAAAAAACTTACGATTTGCACGAAGAATTTCTCCCAAACTGAAATCAATTGGGAAATATCCTTTAGTGCGAACACCATTGACAAAATAGATGTTCGCTCTATTTGGATAGACCACCTCCATATTTGAGCCTTTGTTTAGGAGAAGGTTAGACATGCATAATCCATACTCGTCTTTTGTGAGTTGGATATCGCACCACATAACCATATCAGGCACACTTATTTCAAAAGCCCATTTGTATGCCTCCTTACTAGCGTAAGGAAACATACCCGACAGCCCACCCCGGGCTATCACTAGTGGTGAAGACCCTGCAATTTATCGAGACTATTATATTCCATTTGACCATTTTACAACATCAATTATCACCTTTGCCAATCACATCGACATTCGACAGTATACCAAAGAATTGCAGATAAGCACCATATCTTTGGATTATACGACACATTGGTTTATTGCATTGAAAGAATACATTTCTTCCGTTTTATACACTGTAATACTGTATTATAAGTATCTCTATAATCTATATATGCCTATTACTCTAGGCCTCTATGTTTCTAATTCAGTTTTCAATTTAATAAGATCAAGTAGAACATGTAAGTTCTTATACCATCAGAACATAATTGATCATCATTTTTAGCAGATAAATCAGATAACTCCAATTTAGTTGTATTATTCTTTGCTTGAGGGTACTTCACTGTGATAATCAGTCAACAATCGTAATGGCGAAGAGTCCAGCCTTTCATGGTCAGACTAAGGACACTGATGTGCAGCATCACTTTATTCGGAAGATAGTAGCTGATGGTGATGGTAAAGTCATGCTGACATTTCGCGGCACAAACGACCAAGTTGAAGATGTCTTTACAAAGTGGCTTCCGCTAGTCAGGATTCGGGTCTTTGTGTCTAAGCTAGGAGTTTGCGGTATGCCATTTGAATCAAGGGGAAGTGTTGAGAAGTGATTCAAAAGAGGATAACAATTCTCTTAGGGTGTGTTTGGATAAGGGGATTTGGAGAGAAAAGAAAGGGAGGGAGAGTAGGGGATTTAAAATCCCTTGTTTGGATAGCAAATGAGGGTGGAGGGAAATGGAGGGGGAGAGATTTGGAGGGATCCATTTTCTCTCCTCCAAGGCAAACCAAAATCTCTCCACAAGAGGCAAGATTTGGAAAGAAAATGTATCCAAACACCCACATCCCATTTGCCCTCCCCTTCCCTTACCTCCCTTTCTCTTCCCTCATTCCCCCTCCCCTCCCTTTCTCTCCATTTTTGCTATCCAAACACACCCTTAGTTTTTCCCTCCAAAAAGTATCTACTTAAATTAGGAAATAAGTGAAAACTTTCTTTCATTAAATATATACATTTTCAATAAATATATTTATATAATTATGACTCTAATATTTTTATTAAATTTATAATTATTATTTTCTTTCATTAAAATTAAATAAAATTTGTATAAAACTATAGATTAAAAGTTGCTAAAATTTTCACAATAATTATTACTTTACAAAATCACTTGACATCCCCTTTTCACTAAAAAAAAAAAAAATTAACAAATCTCAAACTTTTCCGCCTATGTTTACCGCCTACATCGCATTCTCCTACTTAGTATATTTCTCTTATTAACTACTCCCATAATTCATTTTAAACTATAATTACTGATATTCTGATTTTGCACACAATAAAACTACAATTGTTGACAATAAATATATGCTAGATAACTGAAAATAAAAAAAATACCAATAGTTTAATTGTTATTTTCTGTTATATTTTCGTCTAGAAAAACCGTGCTATAGCACGGGAGCTACACTAGTTATTATTAGGTGACATTCCAAATTCCTAGTTGAGTCAGTTATATTTTTCTCTGTAGTGCTAGGGCGACACCGGGTGTTACTGCGTTTCGGTAACACCCTAATAAAAAAATAGAAAAAAACAAAAAATAGAAAATTAATTTTCGTTTTTGCGCCAATATAGAAAGGATAGAACCGTAATTCACAAATTTATCATATTAATAAAATAAAGTATAAAAAATAATAATTAAAACTAAACTATATCTAATATTTACATATCATAATTCATAACAAACACATCTTCTTCTTCCTATCATACGCTTACCAATTTAAAAAAAAAAAAAAAAAATTCTACTGTCAAACTTCAAACGACAAATACCTTACTGAAATTTTCGCCACTGGATCCATAGTTGTTAAGGTGCGTCAATTGTACGAACGGAAGATGAAATATAATTTGTTCATGAATTTGTTAGGTTTGATTCACATAGTAAAACAAATAGCCAATTAGTACCCTGTAAATTACATTTATTATTTTACGAGATTGATTACACCACTGTAAACCAAACTATCGACTTCTGATTAAATTTGTGATTACTCACTGATTAATGCTACATCAC
>JAGPOY010004010.1:0-12068 GCA_018983105.1 Silene uniflora | reverse complement strand
TAGCAGTGTTGTAGCCTGTAGGCATAATGTAGGCACTCATAAATAGTGTTTCAACATTCTCACAATTGTGTTACAACAAGTTTACATCATTATCATAAGATTTGTGACACGATAAAATGCTTATTGTAACACGACTAAACCATCATGGAAACAAATATAATTAGATTTGCTTAACAATCAAAAATCAAAACTAAAAATGATGATGTACGACAGTACGAGCAACTGCACTTGGAAAAACATACTTCTCAATTAAATTGATAAGCTAACTGCATGAGAGTAAGAATTAACATCAATTAAAATTAAAAAAAGAACAATTCTCTATCACACAAGGCAATTTCCTTCAACTGAAAAGTTGAATTAAGAGTTTTTGTTAGTGCTTCTAAGATTAAATTGAACTTTTCAGATCAAACAACAATATTTAACAACAAAGACAATACAAAATCAACATACTCTATACAAGCAAACCTCACAAAGAATCAAACGCGCCAAGCAATTTGCGATACTTGCAATGAATTAATAATCGGAAACCTAAAGAAATCATCGAAGAAAAATGGCGTGAAAAAGTAACAGTTCGTCAGATCTATAACTTTCAGAAATATTGAAAAAAAAATCCGTAGATAGATCGAACAAACAACAACACAACTAATATTTAAGTGACAACTATGCTTGATATTTACTGGATATTGATGAATACCTTTTGTTTAATTGAAATTGCATTCGAAATTCACGAAAGAAATCGATTAATTCTCAAGCACGACAAGAAAATCAATTGATTACCTGAATTAATTGATACATGGATTTGATATGTAGAGAGGAAAGGGAACTGACTCAACTGAGAAGGAGAGAGCGAGATTTGGAACAAAATAAAGTACGAACGAGAAATTTACACTTATGCCCTCACTATCAGGTGGTTTATCTGAGTCGTTGATCCATCTTAATCCAACAGCCTAGAATGGGACGCAGGACTCATTTAAGGAGGGTGGACTCCCTTGATCCAATTTCTATATATATATATATATATATATGTATATAAGATCATGAGTAACAGATAATATAAAATTTTCAAACAAACAATTTAGATACTAACTACTTTTCGTTACCACCCGTGCAGTGCACGGGTTCAAAAACTAGTACTTATTATACAACTGGTTGTATAATAGTATTTGTGTCTCGCGATACGTTTGATATGCTTAGACTGAGATAATAGTGGGACTTTGGTCGTGGGCTGATGGGCTAGTAGGTGGTAGGCCTCTGGCCCAGCAATGGTTATTTTCTAGGCTGGCACAATCAACAACATGAAGGCACACGGACTAGAATCGGTCACACATTTCTAAAAGACTTTGGGCCGAGCATGTGCCAACAACATGATTACATAAATGGTTAGCCATCACCGAGCCCGTAGATATGGCCCAGTCTAACCCGTACAATCATTGTCATCGAAATCTTGATTCGATCTTACGATTCTACGATTTTTACGATTCAAAATTTTCTAACCGATCCCGGATCGGACTATTCTATCAAGGTTGTAGAATCTTACGCTCCTATTCATTTGAAAATTTATAAAGATAGGATCATATACATTCCTACGATTTCCCTATCCTACGATTCTTTCCATATTAAAAATATTAATATAGGTTTTTATATAAAGACATCCAAATTTCGTGTATGTTGGAAAACATGTTCATTCAATGATACGGAGTACTAATTTAATTAATGATCAATATTTTATGGATAATTATTAATAAATAGATAAGTGTTTTAATCATCCATTACTGAATATGAATATGTTTTTATCATATAAAAAACTATATTGAGTGAGTTTGTAGAATTTTATGATTCCACATTCGATTCTCGGTTCAATTACACCCTCTCCAATCTCCATCAATACAAAGTAGAATCTCGACCCTAACAATATTGCCAACAATATTTGCAGTTTTAGTTTCATGGGGCATTAATAGACGTATTATATGGTTCAATAAATATTAGATAGACATGCATAACAAGAATGATCCATAAATTCCTACTCCGTAGTTCACTCTACCTATCAAACATTAGTGGAACTTTGATCATTGAATCATGGTCTTATTGTGCAGTTTCAATTAACGACACCATATACTCAATCACTCTTCCTCGGCTATCTATGCAATGCATTACTACTTTTAAAGCTTGACACGAGATATGATGTCTACCATTACAACACTACTTAATTAGTTATACCTTTACATAGGGATGGAGGTGGGCGCGCAAGACGTTGAACTGACACCTCCAGCATGGTATTTTGGTATATTACCAATTTTAGCACGACAGGAGAGTGCCACATCCAAACACGGTACAACACTTCTTGGTCATCGACTCATGGGCCATACGTGCCTGGGTCGATGTTTGAAAAAGAAAATTATCCGTCACCTAGACACGGCACGACTCGGATTTTTATACAACACTTGGTATTATATTAGTTCCAACTTCCAAATACCATAACCAAAACGTGGGAATGCAAAGATAATTAAAAAAATTTGAATGAAGCAAACGTAAGCCACATATGCAAGTACGATTGGATCTGACCTATTTGTATTATTGGCCACATGGGCCCTCGTCCCCTCGTTCCTCATATGCCATGCTACACCTACACATAACACAATCTTTAATCTTTAAGCACAAGATTCCCCCACTTTCTTGACAAAAAAGATTCCTCAAACCTCATCACATATGTATGAATCACATTCAACCTTATTTACCTCCTCACACTTTTTGCTGCCCTAACACATCTCCTCCTACTTGACCATTCTACCCTTACCAACCTCACCAAATTATACTCCGTCCTCGTCTTTTCTCTAGAGGCAAATTTGACTTTTCATCCCTAGACGTACTAGACTTGGTCTTCAAGAAATACTAATCTCCATCTAATCCAAACCTATATTAATTGCCTCACCCTTAATTGCCCTCGCCCTTTCAACTTCCCCCTAATTCCTTTACCCTCTTCTTCTCCTTTTGAGACAAGTTTCCTTTACCCTCTTCTTTCCGTTACACACGAGGTTGTGATTTTTTTTTTACCTTGATAAAAAATTACATACTTAACCAATCACGGAGTAATATATACAAGACAATAAATCACACTCGGTATATTAAAGGTAAGTTGATGGACAAGTTTGTTAATTTTTTTTTTTTTTTTTTTTCATATGCATTATCTTTAACAATTTACCACCGAGTTCAACTATGAAAAATTCTCTTGACCGATTATCTTACCCGCAACAACTACTATTGACATCTGAGTAGACGAAAAAAACTCATTTTGTTTTCTCCGTTTTTCTGTGGAATTAATAAAGAATTGACCCGTGAACCGAGATAATTCCTCCGGCATAACTACAAACTTATGATACTCGTGTCTCGTGATAACTAACCATATCCAATCTAATCTAATTTATTTAGGGAAGTGATGATGCCACGAGCTATATGGTTAATACCACGACTTTCTCACTTGCAAATGCAAGTCATGCCCTTATAATTTCGTGGCATTAAAGATTCTCTTTGGCAATATCATCTCCCTTTATTTACACCAATTCTCATTGAAGACGGTCTTCAGCTGAAGACCTCTCACAAAGAGTAAGTGGGGGGGCAAGTGGGGGGAGGGGGTGTGACCGTCTTCAGCAAGACGGATTGATTTATTTATTACGGAGTATTAGAGCATCTCCAATGGTTGAGCAAAAGGACTTGCTTGCAAATTCCAAAAGTTTCAAGCTAGTTGCTCAACCATTGGAGAGCTTTATTTGGACTAGCTTAGTTTGAGCAACTAGTTCCATGGAGCTAGTAGCTCAAATGGACCCACAAAGTGATATAGGCCAATTAAATAAATGCATGTAAATTATTTAAGCAACAACTCTTATAGCTTAACCATTGGAGAAGTTTGTAGCTTGAATGTGTTATAACTCAAAAAGTTGATGTGGAAAGTTAAGCTAGTTGAGTTGTTGCTTACCATTGTAGATGCTCTTACTACTACTACTACCTAAACTCAAAAAGACAATTCCAACCTCTCACCTTCTCCAACAGGGACCAACACCCACCCCTCTTCTTTCCTTATAGGGGCAAATTGGACATTTGATTTCCTCCTTCGAGAAACAAACCAAACCTAAAAAGATTCAAAATTGCACCACGTCCTCCTTGCGTTCTCCTCATATTTTATTATTAAATTAAAAAAAACAGAAAAAATAAGGAATCAAATCTCACGACTTCTCCGTACCCCAAGCAACCCTCAAAACGCGTCGTTTTGTTTCCGTTTCCCTCTTCTTCTTCCTCCTTCGACCGCTTCTCTCTCTAGGGTTCTCATTTCAAATCCCTCCATTCTTTCTCTCTCTAAAACTTAATTAGGTTAATTAATTCTTCATTTTCCTTTATTTTCATTCAAATATTCATGTAATTTAATTTGATTTAATATAATTTTTTGTTAATTTTTTCGAATTTTCAGAGGTAGAAGATGCCAACGTTCTCAGCAATACAGTTAGATCGATTTCTGGAACCTGGAGCAACAACAAACACAACTACAACCGCAAAAACGACGTCGTTAAAGAAGAAAAACGAGAATCTTCTTCTAGAAGATGCGTATCCGAAGCTTGAACGGCGCAATACGACGTCGTTACCGCCATTAGAGGATTTCAAATCATCATCTTCGAGAAAGCTCGACGTACCGCCGCCGCATCCTCAGCTTCGTCGCCGTAACTCCGTCGCATCGACGCCGCAATTCAATCACGTGACAGTACGACCGCCGATAACTCCGGCGTTGTACACGACACCGGAGCCAACGCCGTTACCTGTGTCTCCTACGTCGTCGTTTCCGCCTTTTTCGCCGTTTCTAATTAATCACAAGCGCCGCGGTCCGCGCCTCTCGAAGAGCTTCTCGGAACACCGCGTCGCCGACGCTGTCTCGTCGGAGGTCGGACATACGAGGAGTTTGTCGGAGGAGAATATTTCTCTTGAGCGAATTGAAGACGCGATTAATGACGCGATTGAGAAAAGCAGTAGTGGTGAGAACGGTGTGGGAAATGGAGGAACGGAGAAGGTGGAAGAAGACGAGGCGAAAGGAGGAATTGGAAGTGGTATGGAGAGTGACGATTTCTTTGATCCACAGGAGTCGATGAGCTTTTCGAGCTCGATTGATACAGAGGATTGTGGTGGTGTTGGTGGTGCTGAGAGGTCTGCTAAAACTAATACTCCTATGGGGGAGTTTTATGATGCTTGGGAAGGTATAATTTATTCATTTATTGTGTATTTGTGTTACTTTGTTTTATAATTGTGTATTGATTATGTTTGAGCTAGGTGTTATGTGGTTTAGAATAAAGAATTTTGGTCCTACTTGTGTTAGAAAGGAACTCAGTAGGGTGTTAATACTCAATAGTATGTCTAGTAGCGGAGCCAGGGATTGAAGATAGGGGTAAAAGACGGATTTGATATTTTTAGGGAGGCCGAGTTATACTAATGAAATATAGTAGAAAAAATTAACTGAAAAATTCATTTTATTCATTACTTAGGGAGACGGCAGATCGTGGTATCTCGTTGCTCTGCTGCTTAGTATGTCGCACTGGCTCATTTTTGCATAATTATCTAAAATTGTACTCCATAGTAAAATTATTGCCATGAGTCACTCATTATGAGAATAATAATTCTTATAAATTTATTGGTCAGATTCTTAGAAAAGTGGTTTTCTGTACCTCACGGTTTTCATGTGTTCTCTGTATCTCAAAATCAGCCAACAAGAGTGTGACATGAGTGTAAAGGGACGGAACGCTAGTTTAGAAGGAGTGTCAAAATCCCTGAAGGGTGTATAGCTATATAATCATGTTTTTATGTCATTTGAAGAACATGTAGCGCTATTTCACCTATTGAGCTGATGATTATTCGTTTTGCCATGCATTCTCATTGGTACTGATAATTCACTAGCATCATCGGAACTATGAACTGAATATCTTTCTTTGCCTATTTATTGAATAATAAAGGATTGAATCTGAGGAACTTAGTTACATTAATCCAGTGCTTTGTTAAAGTCTACATTCATGCTATAGTATGAGTTCAAGTTTCTCAGCTATCCCACTCTTTGAGCTGAGCTAGTCACTAAGTGTACGAGTCTTCAGAATTTTACCATTTTTCCATTGTCGTGGGGATTATATTTCAACACATTTTTTGGTTTTTTATGTGTTTGGGCGCGCATTTGCAATGTGTCATGGTGATATTAACAGGTTTCTGATATTTCTTAATTTTTCTAGAACTATCCTCTGATAGCGGGCAGCAATCTGCACAACGCTCCCTAAGTGATGTTGAAACTGAACTCCGGGAAATGAGGCTGACCTTGTTGATGGAAATTGAAAAACGGAGGCAAGTTGAAGAAGCGGTACATAGTATGCAAAGCCAGTGGCAAATGCTGAGAGAGAAGTTGGGGGCTGTTGGTGTGGTTCTACCAGCTGATTTAGCTGTTTCAGGAGAGGGAAGTCAATCAGATGTGAGTCTCCCTGAAGATATTTGTCGACAAATCCATTTGGCACGTTTTGTTTCAGAATCTATTGGGAGAGGAATTGCAAGAGCTGAAGTTGAGGCAGAGATGGAAGCTCAGCTGGAAGTCAAGAATTTTGAGATTGCTCGTTTATTTGATAGATTGCACTATTACGAGACTATGAATAGGGAGATGTCTCAGATGAACCAAGAAGCTGTTGGTGAGTTTAATTTCTTAAGTCGTGGTCACTTATACTTATTGCTTTAAAGTTTAACCATTACGTTTAGTGTTGATTGCTCTTACGTGGGCTTATTTTTTTTTTTTTTTTATCTTGCGTTGTTACTGGC
Source organism: Silene uniflora (assembly GCA_018983105.1). Taxonomy (NCBI): domain Eukaryota; kingdom Viridiplantae; phylum Streptophyta; class Magnoliopsida; order Caryophyllales; family Caryophyllaceae; genus Silene; species Silene uniflora. Next base: position 5,246 of record JAGPOY010004010.1, on the reverse strand, counting down.
GGTTGATTAATCTGTACCCTTTAGTATGCCACATTATTGCCACTGCGACCCACGCCTTTTCATCTCGTCCCTCTTTAATGTAACTGTCTATATGCCTGAAAGGCTGAAATACTGTATGGTGCGATTTTATGTTGGTACATTCTGATTCACCGTGTAGTTACAAAGTGTTGTTTTTTCTTGGGATGTTTGAAGATTGTCTGCGTTGTTGCGTGCTTAGTTTGCTGATTCTAGATCCATCAAAATTGACTGATGGAAACAGATATTCTTGCAGCAGCAATTATATTGGTGGGCTAGGATGTCTTCGTGAATGTTTTTAAGTCTGATGTGAAATGAAAAATGTGTCAAACAAAGTGAACTATATAACCTGTTTAACGGCGTTGATTGTGATTATAAATAGCTGAGATGTCTTCGTGAATATTATGATGTGACTAATGAAAAATGTGTCAAACAAAGTGAACTATAGCCTGTTTATTGTCTTACAGCAGTATTAATTTTGTAGCTGAGTTATCAATGATAATGATAGTGACGGAATGCATTGCGCAGTGGTCTATACTGAGTCACTAAATACCCCGCATCTTTGATATGGAAAATGTGTCAAAGAACGTGAACTATAGCCTGTTTAATGTCTTACAGCAGTATTAATGTTGTAGCTGAGTTATCAGTGATAACTGATGATGACGGTGACGGAATGTATTACGCAGTAGTCTATACTGAGTCGCTAAATACTCAGCATCTTTGATATGGAAAAAGTGTCAAACAAAGTGAACGATAACCTGTTTAACGTCTTACAGTAGTATTAATTTTGTAGCTGAGTGATTATCATGATAATGATGGTGACGGAATGCATTGCGCAGTGGTCCATTCTGAGTCGCTAAATACTCAGCATCTTTGATGCTAGCCTACCTATGTGTTGTTGAAGTTAGGGTCAAAATGTTTTTAGTTACAATTTCATTTTATCTGCAGAACCGCTATGGACCACCCCAGGTACCTGAATCAAAAAAATGACTCGATTTAAAACCACAATAACCCTTCGTTAAGTTATCCGAAATGACTAGATAACAGCACAGCAGATGCAGACCCCAAGCACAATTTTTTTTGACTTGACCTGCTGTTGAACATACATGGAATGATCATATTCTATTGACCAGAACCAGACTGAACCATAATTACCTGTGCTATTGTTATTATGTTATATGTATAATAGTCCTCAGGCTAGATGTCTGATTTTCATATTTCGTGCTGCTATCTTGATCACTGGAAGTCACGACTCATGCATGAGTTGTTATTTTTCTAGTAGCCTATTTTTTTTCAGTGTAAAGACTAAAGGAAGAAATGATACAGTCACGAGTGGTGGTCTTTCTGTTTGCCTGTTGTTTTTGTTGGAAACAAAGCCATGTTGGGTGATTTTTTATGCTGATGGGTTTTCAACATAAGTCATGCCACACCTCAATAACTAAATTTACTGAGTGGCTTCTGTTGTGTGTCTGTCACTCTACTGTATTTCTTCTTGAAATGTCAGTCTCAATTGTTCTTATCCCACGTTGCAGAAATTGCACGATGTGACAGGCAGAAGAGGAGAAGAAGACAGAAATGGGTGTGGGGTTCAATTGCGACAGCAATTACGCTTGGCAGTGCAGCATTGGCATGGTCTTACCTGCCAGGTGGAAACACATCATCTGCACCTAAATATGCTGATACTTCTGAGCCTAACAGCAATGCGCAGTGATGAAACTCCTGGCAGAACTAGAATTATAATGGTAAGAAATAACTACAAAGTCGGGGTGGAGTGTACATTACACCATTTCTTATTTTCTAGTTCCTTGCGTTTCTGCTATTATGCAGAATGTATAGTTCTGTTAAATAATCTGCATTTACTCTGAAGACCCCCCTTTGCCTTCCAACACTGGAATCACTCGAAAAGTTCCTTCATTAAGAACCTGAAGAGAACCATTTTCTCATTCTGGGAATTCAGGACAGTGGACAGTCGGGCTGAAATCCTTGAAGTATGCTATAGTAGGATTACATTTTTCGAGCCCATTTTTGATAAAGGGGACTAAGTTTTGGTACAGCAGCTACTGTCAGAGCGAAAGCTTCAATTTCTGTTGATTTCTAGGTTTTAATGCGCACCTGATGACAGTTCTCGTCATTTCCTGCATGTTTGTTGCAGAATAATACTCCCCAGGTGATTATCTAGACACCTGTGTTTGGCACCTGGTGACATTGATATTCATATATTCATACAATACTGGTGCTCTCTGATGATGGTTGAACATGTGTGCGTAATAGGAACTCAATGAGCATTTTCTATATTTCTTTTATCATTGTGCACTTGCTATCTCCGGCTCCAAATTAAGAAAATATGATGTGTTGGGGGTGAGCTAGTGATCGTGAATGAAAGTATTATTACATTCCTCAAAATAAGATCAACCCGTCTATTAATTCTGCCTAATCGATGATTTGAAACGACTTGAAGTTGTCTATAGAAATGTACTCGTTGAAAATTGAAATGTACTAGATCCGTTGTGATTCGGTTTTGTGGCTTAAATTTGATAATATGCACGTCTTTTCAAAGTTCCAAGCTTGCGAAGCTGAACTCACCAGACACTGTATTTTGTAAACTTAGATAGGCAGGTTGTTTTGATTTCCGAAGCGACTCTTGTACTCCGTAATGGGTAGTAAAAGAAAAAAAAAGAAAAATATCTGCAACTTCTCTCTATTAATGCCCGGAGCCCTTATTTTTGGATGAACCAGACTGCAAGCCTAGATCATGGTTCTATCATAAGTGATATTTTGTTGGCGCCTTTAGGTTGGAAGTCAAGAGACTGCTACCTGTGGTGTGCGTATAACATGCACATTCCACGGGCTTAGAAGAGTTGGAACATAAGCCTTGTGGCGGAACCCTGTTAAGATTACCAGTAGGCTCCCTATGGTAGCGTTAGTCCTTGTGAGTTCCTCCATAACCCTGTTTAATGTCCGTCTTAAGAATATATCCGTCTTAAGAGAGACTTGTTGTCATTCATATAGGTAGTCTCTCAAAAGTTACTCAGCGCATTTACCATGTTGTGGTACTGTACTACTGTACTCCCTACCTGATAATCTGTGCAGGTGGTGATGATATTTCCCAAAATTAAAGGCAGAATCTAGAGATATACAAAAAGATCAATGCTATTTGGTGTGGGGGAGCATTTATTAGGTGCACAAAGGGGCCGACTAATAGGGATTATGTATTCTGCTGTAACATGAGGTGTTAGAAAACAAGTATAGTTTCAGGTATGAAATATGAATGTATGATGGAAGCAAGCATCAGTATATGCACCGACACTGATAAAGTTTAATATGTCTACCAAAAAAGTACTCTGCATTTCGACCACTTAAACCTTGTGATCGTAATTGATCTTTTTCAGATAAAGTTTTTGTGTCTGAATTCTCGTGAATGCGATCCAATTTATGAAAGATATCTTCGTATTGCTTCTAATATGATGCAATGTCAACTTACGAGTATTTAAGTAAAGCTCTAGTTTTAACAATTCGTTACTCTGTATCTTTCATTAGTTCCGCAAACTTGGATGTGTGAATGTGTGATTTGTATTTAAGACAAACTAGTCAATATTTGAATGAAGTGGCCAAGTCAGGGCTTTCCGCTAGCTGGGGCAAAATATTTCCGCGGGGGTGAATGAACAATGTCGCACTGAAATAAGTTCTAAAATTTAACGAAAAACTTCAGAATTTTTCATTTTCCAAAGCGGCAAGCTCCCCTATCCGTGAACTATATGTAAAAATGAAAAAACTGAACGATTAAATGCAAACTTGTCAATGTGTCACTCAGGGACGGATCTAAGGGGGGGCCCCGGGGGGCAGGTGCCCCCCATGAAGTCTTAGAAATAAATATTTATTAGTATGGTAATTACTCAGAAAGATATAGTAGCTCAGTTGGTTGGTATGTGATTGTGCTCTTGAGAGGTAACAGGTTTGAATTTTGCCCGCTACAACTTTTGTTAACTAATTTTAATGTTATTCATCAGCCCGTGGTTGTTTTAAATTTAGTCAAAAATTTGTCAACAACGTGATTCGAACTCTTGCTTTCAAGATGTACAAACTATATACAAGTATACAACCATTGAACAACTTGTATTTATTGTTCATGTAAGTATTAGAATGTAATATATCTTGTAACAACATTAATAAGTGAAGTTATCATCAATTACTACTACTGCATTTTGGAGGAAAATAATCGACTTAAAACATTATTTATTAGAAAAAATATCGGTTTAATCGCTAAATTTGTCATTTTTTTTTTTTACATTCTACACATAAGTTTAGAGCAAAAAAAATCAAAATATTAAAATGTTCTTATGTATAAAAATAATGTATTGAAATTTTTTTCGGTGCCCCCCTTAAACAAAATTTCTGGGTCCGCCACTGGTGTCACTTACAATTTAATTTAGAGGACACAATATTTGAGAAATTTATTCAGTGATGTGCTTGACAGTTGACACTACCATATGGTCTAGCATCGTTATCTGAGGATGTCAAATAATGGTGGGCTATAGGAGTTATGAAACTTACACATGGTGCCCATCAATATACTACATCAAGGCCCCTAATAACCCACCACGTGCTATGTTCAGGCCCATTTTAAATCTTTAGTACTACTACCACTTTCCCCTACTATGCTCTTCTTTCGCATCTTCAAAGTAAAATGCATAAATTTTGGTAGTAAATATTCTAAAATTTACACACATAAATTTTTTTTTTTTTTTTATGATAGATTCGCATTTGTTACAGAAAAAAAAAACACTCACAGATAAAAACATTTCATATATTAATGTAAAAGACAGTGTATAATACTCTATCTTAAGTTATGTACGAAAAATTCGCCAGCCGAGGGACGCATACGGCCTTGGTGTTCACTGACCTCAAGTCACACAGCACTGAGCTACTTGGGTCTCGGCCTGGCAGCAAGCCAGCCGAGGAACTCTCTCGGCCTGACATCAAGCCAGCCGAGAGACGCTTACGCGAGCTCACATCCAACCGACGGGGCATGTAGACAATGCGTGCCTGCCGGCCTGCCATGAGTCCACACGGCGAAGGGCAGAACAGACATTCCACCTGCTACGTCCACTTGGCCACTAGTTGCATCCACTTGGCCACTACAGGACAACAGAGGAAGTCTATAAATACTCCTTCACTCTCAACGTGAAAAGGATCGATAATCCAACATCAGAAATCACAACACATCAAACCTC
>JAGPOY010004009.1:0-12445 GCA_018983105.1 Silene uniflora | reverse complement strand
TAATTAAAAATGTGAATTGTTAATGAAGGTCTGTAGTAAGTACGGAGTAGTAACTGGTGTATTGTTGCTTTCTTGACTCTGTCTCTGGCAATTCTATGATATTGTAGAATTGCCATTAATTTTCTGGTTTGTGGACATTAGAAATAACCCAATTTTGGTGTTATAGCGTTACTCCAGTAAGCTAGTGAACTGTTTCTCAATTACAAAAATGTCATTTTGTTCTGATTCTCTGGATGATAAATTCTGCTGTCCGCTTTGGAGTATGTGTTATTATTTCTTCTAAATCTTGGATCTTTTGAGTTGCTAAGTGGCATTAGTAGTTTTATATTCAAGTTTAGTCAGAGAATTTTAGAAGCTCACCAAATTTGCTGAAAAAAACGGTACATTTATACAAGTATTGCGATTTTCTGGTATGGTGTAGACGATAAAGAAAAACCGAGATCCAAGATGGGAAGAAGAGTTTACGTTTGTTTTGGGAGAGGCTCCTACTAATGATAAACTGCACGTGGAAGTTTACAGTACCTCGTCAAGAATGGGCTTACTTCATCCCAAGGTAATTTCAAGTTTTTGCATCTCCATTCATGGGATATTGGAACTACTTATTAGACAGTTACTTCTGTTGCTATTGTTGATGGATGGTGATAATTTATGCAAACTCGTAATGGTTTTCAGGAATCTTTGGGGTACATTGATATCAGTTTAAGCGACGTTGTCAGCAACAAACGGATCAATGAGAAGTACAATCTGATAGACTCGAAGAATGGGCAGATTCAAGTCGAACTTAAGTGGAGAACCGCTCCCCCTAAGTCTTAAAAGCCCGTCTCGTACATGGAAGATGATGGATGCTATCGAGTTTTGAACAACACAAAAACTTACAAGACGGTGTTACATGTGAGGCCAACTCATTAGCTCTATAACAAACTACAATACTTGTGTGAATGGAAGTACAGTTCCATAAAATTTCATTTATGTAAATGTCGGAACATGATAATTGGGAATTAGAAATGTTTTGCTGCACCGTAGCAGCTTAGATTTGCAAACATTTCACTGTGTTAATTCTTATGTTAGCACTTAGCTGGTTTCATGAGAAGACATGTAATACCAATGTACATCACAGTTTGTAGAAGAATAAAGCACACTTTTGCTTTTGCCGCATGCGCGAATTCACTGCTTGAAGTTGAAGCATTCTGAAATAGGAAGGTCTTGCGTTGGAGTAAAGCTTAAGAAATAAAGTTTGTGATGAAATGGCTCTAAGTGGCAAGTCATGGGCCTGAAATTCTTTGAATATGCCTCAAGTATAAGGTATGTGATCTTTGAGGTACTAATGTACTATCGAATTAGTGGCGGAACCAGGGAGTCACTTAGTCAGCAAGGGTATGCCATTTCTTCCCAAAACAACGAAAAATGTGAATCTTTTAGTTACGATTTTTGAATGTTTAAATCTTACCCCTTGATTTCGGGTTTGGACTTGGTCAATCTGTTATACAAACTCGAAGATCAAACTGGCAACATAGTTGGACACGTAAATTGTTTTAGTACATTTTGTTATTGAAGAACATACGCTGTTTCACATGCGAAGGCAATCGCATGTAATGCTATTGAAGAACAACACAAGAAAACACAAATTGTTTTGTTCACGCGCGTCTATTTTCAGACCTCCTAACAAGGATATGTGAGGAGAAATTCACTAACTTGTAAACCAGTCTAATCATTTTTATTTTCCTTCTTGGAAAGTTCTCAACCACCATGCTGTCATAACCGTAAATCCGTAATGGACAGACGACAAGAGAACTAGAGAAGTTAAACGATGGAAAAACGGGTCGATCAATTCCTTGTTCTCTATTTTATTAGTGAATACATGCACTCTTTACTCTGTAGTCATACCATCCCAACAGAAAGAGGTCACTCACATAGTCACATGTGACTATCCACGGACCTGCTAAATACATCTCTGCATCAATCTCCATTCAACTAGATTTACCTTGTGAACTCTTCCTCCAAACTTTTAGTGTTTGTCATTATTACTTGTACTTCTTCTCCATATTCTGTGTAATGTCACAATAAAATTTACTCCACCTCTAAGAATATATATATAACCACTTCATTTTCAGTACTACTAAGACTTGTTTACTGTCATTTTCTCCTATCTTTTTGTCATACAATCTAGTATCCTGAGATGAACAAAATGTGTATCGGGTTTCTTCTCCGCATCATGATTTTCCTCTCTACTAGGGGATTATGTCATGTCATTTCTTATGGTAATTATAGAATTCTCGCCATTACTCCACATTTTTTTTTTCATTCAATTAGGCAGTAAGGTGATTAAGATGGTCGTATTATAAGAATAGGTTTTACCTTTCGTTTTTATTTTAAGGTACGAGTCAAATACTCACACTTGTAAACCTTGAAAGCTTACCGCCTTACCATATCTCACATTTGCATGGTTTGTGGCAGATGGACCGCTTTATGATTCCTCTGCTTATGTAGAGGTATTTCCTTTCATACTCCCTCTCATCCACTGGATTCATTTCATTTGTTGAATATACGCGAGTACATTTTATTGAAATGCTATGAATTCAGTGAATTTAACTATTCAAGTGTAAATGTTTTTTTTTTCTGTCATTTTTTTTCGAGACTACAGTGCAAAGAATATCCTGAGGCCCCACTATACAATGGAGGAATCCTCCATGACTACAAGGAATCCAGCATTGATGCAGCATCGCCCACATTTTTGCTGCACAATCTATCCAGTGGATTCTATACATTTTCTGGTAATTCTCCTCCTTATCATATTTACGATACAACATTACCCTGGTAATTCGATGGATTCCATCTACAGCGAGTTAAAGATTTGTTTCCGAATAAACCAATGATGATAATTACATTGATCGTTTACTAATTCACAATATAAGACGAACAAAGTTTAGTTTACAACATTACTTGATTAATTCATATTCAGAAGCGATGAGTGGATTTGTATTCCTGAATCCTGACTGTTGCTTACTTAATTCTACAGCTTGGCTAATGATAGAAGGAGCCGACTCGTCTCAATTGCAGGCACGCTTACAAGCAGAAAATGCGACATATAATTGTATAGGCAATGTAATTGCAAAGCAAGGATGTTGGTCATTTCTTAAAGGTGGATTTGTCTTGGAATCACCTTCACATTTCTCGCTTCTCTTTTTACAGGTACAGATGCCCTCTTAATTTTTTTTGGATGATGCGTCACAAGACGGGTGCAATATCAGTGATCAAAACAAGATTCAAAGAACCACTTATCGTATACAGTATGCAGTGTCTACTGTAATCAGTTGATACCGATGCAATAGACTCAAAAATGCCAATTTCTGTTCCTAACTAGCATCTACCGTATACTGCAGTAGTGCAGTGTATACTGTAATCAGTTGATACCGATACATTAGACTCAAATTTGCCAGTTCCTGTTCCTAACTAGCATCTATCGTATACAGTATGCAATGTCTACTGTAATCAGTTGATACCGATACATTAGACTCAAATTTGCAAAGTTGTGTTCCTATCTAGCATCTATCGTAGACAGTATGCAATGTCTACTGTAAGTCTGTAATCAGTTGATAGCAATACATTAGACTCAAATTTGCCAATTTATATTTCTAACTAGTATCTTTGATTAAATGAGTGACAGAATTTTGATGGGAAGAACATCAGTATATCGATTTCTAGCGTGTCCTTGCAGCCGTTTACTGAAGAGCAGTGGAGTTTGAATCAACAAGCTGTTATTAACAAAGTAATCTGATGAGTCTCATTTTGGTGTTAGTTTTTCAGTAAGTTTTTTTCCTGTGATAAGTCGAGATGGGTTTTTAAGGTTTTAGATGAGTGTTCAATTTTCATCTTAACATCATAAGAACTCGCGCCAAAACCTTAAGAATTTCCTTATCACATGTCCTATCATAAGAGTATAAGACTGTCTTATCCAAGGCTTAGCCTTTTTTGTAGGTGCGCAAGCGTTTCGTGACAGTTCACGCTTCGAGTTTGCGTGGAGAGAAGCTGGAAGGAGCTGCAATAACCATAGAGCAAACATCAAATGATTTTCCCTTCGGGTCTGCCATTGCAGCCACAATTATCGGAAATATGCCATACCAGGTTAGTCCTTAGATACTAAAATAATTGAATAATCGAGTTGAACTGAAATGAATTGAGAACACGAGCTAGATGAAAAATAATGAACTTGTTGCAGGATTGGTTCTTGAAGAGATTCAATGCAGCAGTATATGAAAATGAACTAAAGTGGTATGTCACCGAACCCCAACCCGGAAAAACAAACTACACCTTAGCAGATCGGATGCTCGAATTCGTCAGAGCAAACCAAATAACAACCAGAGGCCACAACATTTTTTGGGAGGATCCAAAATACACTCCAAAATGGGTCACAAAACTAGTCGGCCCGGCCCTCCAAAAAGCAGTTGAGTCCAGAATAACAAGCCTAATGAACAAATACAAGGAAGAGTTCATTCATTGGGATGTTAGCAATGAGATGCTCCACTTTGATTTCTATGAACAAAGACTTGGACCTAATGCCACATTAAGCTTCTTCGAGACAGCACATTGCGCTGACCCGTTGGCAAGTTTGTTCATGAATGACTTCAATGTTGTCGAGACTTGTACTGATGTTAATTCGAGTGTGGATGCTTATGTTGAGAGATTAAAGGAGCTTAAAAGAGCGGGTGTTACTATGGCCGGTATTGGCCTAGAAGGGCACTTCACTAAGCCGAATCCCCCATTGATTAGGGGTATCCTAGATAAGTTGGGTACTCTTGGACTTCCTATTTGGTTCACTGAGGTTGATATATCCCATACCATTGACAAGTATACACAGGTAAAACATTAGTTATATTTTCGGTAGATAGTTTAAGATAAGTATGTCTATGACGCTCTTTGACAAATGTGCTCCCTCCCATCCAGACCAAACTACCCATGGCCCACAAATGTGAGCAGAGAAAAGCGGGTAGTTTGGTCTGGATGAGAGGTAGTATAAAATCCGTCAATTGTAAACTCAATGTTTATGCCTCGAAGTAGCCCACTGTTAAATCACCAAGAAGCATGTTTCATACCAGAAGTCCAAAACATAATGATCGAGTTTTCCAAAGTCGAGTGAGATGCTTTAATCTTTTTCATGCAGGCTACTTACCTAGAGCAAGTATTGCGAGAAGGGTTTTCGCATAAGTCGGTAAATGGTTTAATGCTATGGACAGCGCTAAACCCTGCAGCGGGATGCTACCAAATGTGTCTTACAGATAACAACTTTGATAACCTCCCAGCCGGAGACGTTGTTGATAAGCTATTATCAGAATGGCAAACAGGAAAAGTAGAGGGAATTACTGATAAATTTGGTGCATTTAACTTTCATGGATTCTTAGGGGAGTATAAAGTTTTGGTTGAATATGGAAATAGAAGTGCAAATTCCACATTCTCCTTAACCCAAGGACATGAAACTAAGTTTTTCAACATACAAGTGTAGTAGCCTAACCTATCATATTTATAATTGGAAGCTTTCCTATTCTTAGGACTAAATCTCTTTGCTCTATAACACATACTCCTTACGTCCTAGTCAATAGTTATCATTCTTTGAAATACGTGAGAGGAACTTCAAACAATGATAACTATTGACCGAGACGAAGAGAGTATTAATCTAAGCTATGTACTTTGGATGTCCAGTTAAAGATTATTCGTGAATGCGCAAGTTCCCCACTCTGCATCACAATAGCTTGATAAGTATAACACATAAAATGTTTGTTTGAGAAAGGCAACTTGTGGTGTTTGGCTAAACACAAATTTCACACTGCAAATTATGTACATTGTTTGAATTCAAAGGCAGATATTTATAGTAGATAAGGAATTGTTTCAGGTATAAATAAACGAGACTTAATTGAGAGATAACGATGTATCTAAGATGCTTGACAGTATTTAGACGGTTGTGAGGTCCGTATGCTTGCCTTCGTCTCTGTTGCACTTCACTTGAAACATGTAATCAAGTTTAGTATAACATGTTTTTTTGGTGTAGACCATCAAGTTTAGTCCGGATTCGAGCTGGGTAGGACTATTAAAGTGTTAAAGCTCTCCCCATGAGTTTTAGCACTGCTGTGTATCTTTACTCTTTAGTACGGATAATCCTGAATATATGCCTAGTAATCTGGCTTTAATTGGACGATTTATAATTACTATGGTGGTAATAAAGTATAGAATTATCCCAATTGAATGATTAGAGATAAATCACTTTTTGGTTGTTTTGGCATTTTAGTACTACTATATGCAGATTAGTGGTAGCTTTTGACAAACAAAGATCCTTTCTCATTCATTTTGGTTCACAGCATGGTATAGCATAGAATATGTAAACAATTATCATAATCATAATGTTTCATACAGAAGAAGGTGAACTATGGTAGACTGGCTAGGAGAAGGTCAAAAGTTGCAAACCACGTGTTTTGTAGGCCATTAATTGACCAAAAGTTGAATGTTGCATGCATGAGTGTTAGTGGCCGGTAAAATGAACTTGATTCCAATTTAGGACCTATTGTGACAATTGTTCATTATGGAGGAATTTTTCTTGCATCCTCCCTACACACAAGGGAGGAGCACATAAATATTATAAATTACTCCCTTGTGTGTAGGGAGGACGGTCCTCCTGGATGACGTAAGAAAGATTCATTACGGAGTATATATTTTTTTGGGTGATCCAAGGGAACACCCGAATACCCTGCAAGCCCGGGGACCTGGTAAGTCATCAAGGTCGTCCTTGATGTCAGGTAATACCGCAGCACTTCCGTGTAGGGAGTCGAACCCGAGACTTCTCAATTCTTTGCCATATTGCAACGCTTCGAAACACTCCCGCGCTCCACTACACTCAATGACTCAAGCCACTTTTGATTACGGAGTATATATTTATATATGCTTTTTAACAACTAGGCTAAGACATTGTATTCTGCTCTTGTGGAGTCAACAATGTCGAGACATCTATTATGTGCCTACTTACTTAGCTACAAAATACGGGTAATTAACGAGGTATTACGAAAATCAAAGAACATAGAGATTCTGGTTGGTATTTGGTTGTATCGACATAGTCGTCCCACAAATTGCTGGCAGTAACGAAAATGGTTTAAGAATGGTGGCCTTATTCTACTGTCTTTCACTCACATGACTGTGTGACCTAGACAAAATGTGCTCAAAAGTTGTGTATAAAGTCACTCTCCCCCTTTTAAGATGCAGTTAAAGATAATAACTCAAATGTTGAGTTCACTCAATTCAACAATCACTTATCGTCTCAATCTCTCCCATTCCGACGATCTTAGCTCGCTTGTCGAGTTGTCGTGGTGATAGGCCAGGCTGTTTTTGCATAACAGGTTGACGTTGTATTTTCTTTGGACTGAAACATAAACTCACAAAATAAACTAAAATGAACTGAAATTAATCAAAGACCGATTTAAAATCGACAAACATAAACTATCAACAGCAAAAATGTAGTGCAACCCGCAATGATATTTTCCATACATCTGAGGCCCACACCCAACCCGCCATCCCTTTTTCTGTACATGTTCACATTTAAGCACTTTCTCCCTTTTCACTAGAAAATAAATAAAAACTCTAAAGCTCCATTACAAATAAGAAAAAGCAGATCTTAAAATCCTAAATCCCAAATTCTAATTGTACAATAACATGATTATATTGGGAGATTAATTATCTAGTTTTTGGGTACTTAGGTTGGTCTAAAATTTGGGTGTGAATCTTCAGCTTTTCTGATGAATTTCTTGACAAGAAAATACCTCTTTAGCTTTTGCATGCCACACCGAAAAAAAAAAAGAAAAAGAAAAAGAAGCTACACACAATTGACATTACATTCATACTCTAACACTACAAACTAAACATGGTTAATAGAATACTAGTAAGAATCGAAGAACCTAGAACTAATGTTAGTGTCGGTCCAAATGTAGCCGAGCCTCCCATGGCTAAGCCAGCGAGCCATGACCCGTCAGACAACATGGCTGTGGTGGTCGTTCCAGTTCCAGTTCCGTCCTCAGACGCGGGTTGGGTGTATGTTCCGGAGACATCACCGTCTGTTGCTGCTCCATAAGTCATGTCCGCACCTGAACCGGTTGTTGAAGTTGAGCCAAATGGATCTAAACCAGGCGAAACAGGTGTTGAGGTTGAGCCTGTTGGATCTGACCCGTAGAAGTCTGGAGGTGTCGTTGTCACGACGGGTGTGGTCACAGCTGGTGTAGGAGTAGTGACTACTGGGGTAGTTGTGTCTCTTGATGATTTCTGACTGTGACAAGTAACAACACGTACATGAGCAAATTTAGACAACATTGCATGCTATTGCATTGCATTGATTAAATGTGTCAGAAATTAGTAACTTAGAATACTTTACCATATCTAATCACGTTAGTACATGCTACAAGTCAACAGTTACCTGCCTATTTAGCAGATAAAAAGAGAGGAAAATGACTAAAGTGAAATCACTAAAATGGAATATGGAATATCGAATATCATTATAAGTTTGCCCCAACAATATGGTCCTTCTGGTTAATGAAGGGCGAAATTAGTTAAACGTCTTTCTTAATTACAAGTAAAAACACGAGACAGTCTATTGTAATGCCAGCGCAACCGAGTATCCCTTGTAACTTTACTAGCTAAGTTAGCATAAGTATCGGGCTCTGAAATTTGGGTTCCGTAACTACACTTCAATAACTTCATGCATACAGATTTCACAGAATGACAATTCATTGCAGCACGAACTACCGACCACTACTACATGTATGTAGCGACGCCTAATCATCGAGTTATGTTCTTACAAGTTTGCAATCAAGTTTCCCATCCTCTAGTAGAGCATTCCTAATTACTATCGTCTTGTATAGATTTGGAGAGAGTATTTCATAGACGTCTAGAACAAAGTAATCGTAATTTCCAAGAGGACTAATGTAGTCACCCGACTTTACTGGCTAAATTAGCCAGTTACAACTTCCAATTACGCTTAACTAGTCATGTAGTCACCCGGCTTTACTGGCTAAATTAGCCGGTTACAACTTCTTAACTAGTCATCCGGCTTTACTGGCTAAATTAAGCCGTTACAACTTCTAATTACGCTTAAATAGTCACCCGATTTTACCAGCTCACCCTACCACAAATCCTGATTCCGCCACTAACTACAACTAGATTAGCACAGAATCAATCATGAAGAAAACATGAAAGAATCAAAATTAGATGACAAAAATGAACAAACCTTGGAGTAGAGGGGCAAAATGTGATAGCATAATCAGCGCCGCGGCAAGTGAAAGTACTCGACGCATCATCATAAGCATAACTATAAGACCGCGGACACGCGGCCTTAAACATTTGCGAGTACACCGTCGGCCGACACTTATCCGGTGTACCATACGCGCCGCTACAACAATACTCCGGGTTCCCAAACGCCTCACACGCGCTCTTACACGCGTCACCACCTCCTGATTTCAACTCAGCCGGGCAAACCCGGTTCAGATCGACTATGCACCCGGTCGTGGCACATTGACCCGACCCACCACTCACCTCCACCAAAACCGGTAAGTTATACCCGTCAACCAGGCTGACGTCATAGAAATCGTCACCCCCGCCAGAACCGATGGTGAATTCGGCTAGTGTGGCTGGCGGTTCGGCTCCTGAACCGCTGCATTCGACTGTGCCTGAACCGCAGTCACCGGTTTGGCAGTAGCCTGGGGTGGAGGTGTCGAAGTTACACCCGGTTCGTCCCCAGAACCGGCCGGACCAGCCGGTTGGGGAGAGCATGGACCGGGTGGTTCCGGTAGGGAGTTCAAAACCGGTTGTTTCAAGTTTTGGGCTTCCGGCGTTGGCGAGGATTCCTGGCCATACTGTGTAGTCGCATTTGTTTGTGAATGTAAATGTGGTTCCTGAAACACCTGTTGAAAAAATCGCAAATACTTGTGTAAGACGGCCTTCAACGTAATTTGTAAAACAAGTTAGAGGGTAAATATAGTAAAAAGATTGCATCTTTCTGTTAAAATGTAGGATTTTGGGGAAAAAAAATTAAGAAAAATGAAGAACACCCAGATGAAAAATTGGATTTTTAAGTGATAATGGAGCAAACATTGTATTTTTTATTGCAGTAATTAATGAAAAAAGTAATGAAATTATGAAATGTATCTCAAAAGATTGGATTTTCAGTACAGTGACTAAACTAGACAGTGATGGAGTATAACACTAAGTCACTAAGAAAGCGGAATTAAGCCTCTCTTAAGACGGGTATAACAATTATGTTCAAGTATGTAATGTACCTTTATAAATGTGTACTAAGACAGTGATCTTGAGGAAGAAGTTGAAGCTCAAGTAATAACTTAACAGCTTCATACTGATAATTTCACAGCTTTTTTTCACTGTTATTTTCTGAGTTTATTTCTTGAAAGAGTAGGAGAATGAAAAGAAGAAGAAACAGGAAAATGTGGAAAATGGCAAACAGATGAATGAAGATTGTTGATGGGTTAGACAAGGTAATAAAAGCAGACAAAAATTGAGACCTCGGGTAAAGAGAGAAGAATAGTGAGGTCCATTCCTTGGGGATGGAGTGGAGTGTAAATAATTTAATTAAACAGGATTTGTCCCACTTTATTCCTCTAATTCGGATTAATTAACTTTGTTTATACGATGTGATGTTGTTGATCATGCTTTAGTGGACATTGTTAATGATTTTTAGTTGCATTTGCTAACTGAGTGGAGTTATAGTTTAGCTTTATACTGTCAGTCTCCCTCGCTTAATATTCCGTCATTTGCTTTGTTCTTCAATCCGTCTTGTTGAAGACCTCTCACACCCCCTCCCCCCACTTACTCTTTGTGAGAGGTCTTCCGCTGAAGACCGTCTTCAATGAGAATTGGTGTTCTTTAAGAGGGAGGTACTCATCTCAAATGAGAATTAGCATGCTCCTCTTATTGAGTTTTGTACGAGGCCATTTGAGGATACAAATTCTTGTTTTTTCGTTTTATTGTCAAAATAACCGTTTGTCTCATCTATCTAGATACGGAGTAGTATTACCTCTTACTTCTATTTTTTTCCCACTCGTCAACTTTCTTAGCACATAATTTGAGAAGTGGGAAAAAAAATTAAAATATGAAGGGAGTATAATGTTTGACTCGTTGTAACTATAAAACGGATATATCTATTTTAAGGGAGACTAAGGCTCTGTTTGGCAAAACTAACTGAAATGGTAGCTGAAATCTGAAAAGGTAGCTGAAAACTGAAAAGCTAACTGAAACCTGAAAAGGTAACTGATAAGGTAGCTGGAAATTAGGAGCTGATAAGGTAACTGATTATATAAAAATGTATTTGACAAACTAGCTGAAAAGGTAGCTGATTTTGGTAGAATGACGTAAAAGGATATGTTAATTATTTAATACTTCCTCCGTTCCATTTGATTCTTTGCGCTTGCTTTATGCACATATGTCAATGCACGTTTTCTTTTGTCCATATCATTAGTTACATGTTACTAAAAAATATAAAAGTTTGATATTCGTAATCTACTCGGTGAGACGATTTAAACAAGATCTCACATGACTATCTTTTATGTTATATATATATATAATATATTAGAAGTTGTATTTAATATTCTTCTTACTAATGAATAGTGCCAAAAAAGCAAACGTAAAGAAACAAATGGAACAGAGGAAGTATTATAGAATTAAGGGGTTAAAAATGGAAGAATTTTTATTTCAGGTACCTGAAAGTCCCAAAAGCTACCTGATGTAGCATTTCATTTCAGATACCTTATTTGATCAAATAACCTACGTGCCAAACACGTCCAGAAAGATCAGGTAGTTGAAATTTTGGTTAAATAAGCTACTTTGGTCAAATAAGGTACCTGAAATAGCGTGCCAAACGGAGCCTAAGAAAAAAACGAAATTTATTTTATGTATTCTTTGTATAATTATATGGTTAGTTGATTAATAGAAGTAGATAATAACCTTGAACAATCTCTTAATGGTAGTATTATGTTAGACCTCGAATAAGTATAAAGAACAGACAAAGAAGTTTGCTCAATTCCTATAGAGAGAAAGTCGAATTTCTCATCTTATGGTTAGAAAACGAGATGAACGACCACTATACCAAAGTACAAATAATAAGGGGATGTGGTTGATTCCATAAATGCTAATTCGAAGTACTCCGTATTTTGGAATAGTTATCTTGTAGCAAATGCATTCAATTATTGGTATTTGTCAAGATGCAGAGTGTATACAAATTACAAACACATAATGCATCCATTTACATCCAGTGAAAAGTTGTATGAAGCCTTGATCATGTGGCCAACTACAATGCTCGATCTAAAGGTTTATATAAATCTGGATCCAAAAAAGGTTATCATAACTAGTGGGTATTTTCATGACCACCGATATCTATTCAGATCGCAAACTAATCACGAATTATAATTTC
>JAGPOY010004008.1:0-12445 GCA_018983105.1 Silene uniflora | reverse complement strand
AACTTTTCAGGCACACTTGTAATACTCCACTGAACTGAATGAGTTATTCGGGTGGGGTACTCCTTTGAAGAGGTCCATTGATAGGCTTAAAATCTGACTAGTGCTTAAAGGGATTGTAAGTACTACTCATATCAACAAAGTGCATATTCTTTTATGGTTATCCATGCAAAAGAACTCCACAGTTAAGCGTGCTTGGCTGAGAGTAGTCTTAGGATGGGTGACCTCCTAGGAAGGTTCCTGGGATGTGCATGAGTGAGGACAAAATGCGCTATAAAGGACCCGTGTTGATCTGTGGGCCATGTACGCAGCCTGGTGAGCTATCATAAGTAACCGCTCCCGACCCGGTTTGGGCGGGGGTGTTACAACACTTGTCACGGATTAAACTCATCCCCCAATTCAAACTTCGAGCCCCCCAGGTAGCAAAAGATGATCTCCCTCTGCTCGAAAAATCCAAAAGGGATTTCCGAAACCCATATTTCTGCCCCTATGTGCGACCAATAAGGGTATCAGGTTCCGAAACAATACGCCACACAGTTTTAGCTAACAGATAGAGCTTGATTAAAACATGTAGTATTCCTTATACCATGACCACCAAGATTCTTAGACTGACTCAAAACGTTTTTACTGCACCAGCTAATTGTTCTCCCAACCGCCCCCTGCCCACAAAAAATTTGACAATATAGAATCAAGCTTGTTAATCACACTTACCGGCATTTTAAATACCGATAGAAAGTAAATAGAGATGGGGGAGAGGACAGGCGAAATAAAGGTTAACCGACCAGCCGGAGAAAGCAAAAGACCATTCCAAGAAGAAATCTGTTTCTCTACTTTCTCAACAAGGAAGTTAAACAAGCATTTTTTTTGAAGTTTTTTCAACAGAGTTACTAACATCGGAAGGTAAACCTAAGTAAATACCAAGGGAATTAGACATCGGTGCTTTAAAAAGAGCCACACATGACATGGCAAAAGATAAAGATGAATTAGGGCTAATAAGAAGGGCTGATTTAGAGTGGTTGATAAGTTGTCCCGACGCATTACAGTAAGCCATAAGAATTTTGGAAAGAAACCGACAACCGTCTTTGTTACCTTCCACAAAAAAATACAGTGATCCGCAAAAAGAAGGTGAGAAATAACATGCCCCCCTCTAGCCAAAGAGATACCACACAAGGCACGTTGTTCTTCATCCCTTTGTAGGTTAAGGGAAAATAACTCCGTAGAAAGAACAAAGATATAGGGCGATAGAGGTTCTCCTTGTCTAATTCCACAATGCGGCTTAATAGTTTTGGACGGAACGTCGTTGATTAAAATCTCATATGCGACCGTTAAAATACAAGTCACAATAAGGGCTACCAAAGAATCCGGAAACCCCATAGTCATTAGCGTCATTCTAATAAAATTCCAATCCGATCGATCATAAGCTTTACTTATGTCCGTCATGAGGGCCATTATGTTCACCTTACTAGATGATGAAGCTGAAATCTTATGAATAAGTTCATGAGCAATTAGAATATTATCCGAGATACTATCCTGGAACAAAAGCATTCTGGAAAGGACCAACTAATATTCCCATGAATTTGTTCAGCCGATTTGCAATACATTTCGTCACAATCTTCATAATGACATTACACCAACTAATCGGTCTAAAATTCTCAACCGTTACTAGATTCGAATACTTCAGATCAAAGTTTGTATTAAAGGTTTTATTCCAATTTCTCGGAACAATACCCGATTTGAGAGTATGACGGACCGCATTAAAAACATCATGTTGAACAAAATGCAAGCACAACTGAAAAAAAAAACGCCGGAAAACCATCCGGACCCAGAGATTTTCGGGCCCCCAGCTCGAAAACTGCTCGTCGAATTTCCTTCTTAGTAAAAGGAGAGGTCAAGCAGTCCTTATCATCATCCGACAGAATAGCTTTATCATCCTTAAAGAAGGAACGATGCTCCTGATAAAAGTCCTAAGGAAGTTAAGAGGGAAGATTGGCTTTGAAAATGCTTGTGTAGTGATTAACAAAGGCGGTTTCGATCTCACTTTTCTGAAAGAGCCAATCCCTCGACAGAGATTTGATACCCAGAATATGATTCCTTCCCGCCCTTGCCTTGACACAGTTAAAAAAATATTTAGAACAAGTATCCCCATCCGTAGCCCACTTAATCTTTGCCCTCTGCCTCTAATACACTCCCATATTACGAGAATATTCAGAAACAACACTCCTAATCTCATCAAAGGAGGAATGGTTGCCCGTTGGAATAGCCACGTCCATAGTCGTTGAGAGCTCCAAATCAAATTTCGTCCAATGCCCTTGCCATTATTTTCTTTTATTCAAAGACCATAATTTCCAAACAGTCTGGATAGTGGAAATTCCAAGCTTCAATTTTATAGGGCCTTCTACCACTTACTATTAGCAGGGGCGGACCCACCTAGTAGTAAAGGGTGGCGTCCGCTACCCCAAACGTAAAACAATTTGGTTAAATGAACGCATTTTTGCTACCTCAAATATTGCTAAATCCTCCTAATAGATAAATACATGTATGCGCAATAAATATACAATAAATATCAAGTGTTTCAATGGTAAAAGCTTTGGTTTTTCATCTATAGGTCCCAAGCAAGTTTGATTCATATCATATGCATATTCTCTTTATTTACTTTTTTGCTACCCATGATTTTAATTCTGGTTCCGCCCCTGACTATAAGTTAATCCATATAAAAAACAATAGGCGCATGATCCGAAATTTGGATGGGATAATGAAAAATACCCGTATTTGGAAAATTTCTTGCCAATTAGGAGATCCATAACCCTTGTCAAGCCTCTCTTAGATATGATGCCTAGGTCGTCTGTTATTGCACCATGTATACTTAGGTCCTTTAAACGGCAAATCCATTAGTTGATGTCGAATTTTCCGTTGTTTGAAGCTATTAACACCATTAATAATACCCGCCCTCCCACTCCATTTATCACTCTGATATTCAATTTTATTGAAATCCCCAACAAGAACAAACGAGTCCGAGAAGGTATTCATCCATGTTGAAAGCTCATCCCAAACACCAGAGCGAAGATGATTCTTAGGTTCATCGTAGATCAGACACAAATACCAAGAACGAGCACTACATTGATTAATTTTTACAATAAGGAAATTCGGGCAGGCAAAGACACATGAAAACAAAAAAAGACACCCTAAAACCCAACCATAGTCCACCCATAGAGCCTTGGGCATCTACACCAAAGCTATAGCAAAAGCCAAGGGGACGAAATAAAGGATCAATAAAAGACACATTACATTTAGTTTCTGTTAAAAAGACGAAATCAAAATAAGACGAAGATAAGATCGCTTTAGCCTTAGGAATTGCAGGAGCGAACGGATCATTAAGACCCCTACAATTCCAAGAAAGTCCCTTCATGGAGTTAAAGAGGGGTGAAGATGGTCAACCCCTACAAAACCTGAACCAGCGGAGCTGGCTGAAGAAGACCACACATCATCATCATTGATACTCATTCTGAACGGTCCTCTTTCACAAACCTTAGCATTAGCCACGGCCACAACTGCTGAATCATCAACCAAAATAGCAAGACCCTTAGGTGGGATAGGGTCATTAGAAGAGCCCGATCACTTTGATTCAACCTCAGACCCATCCCCATGCGCTGAACTCTTTAAGCGTTTGTAACACCCCCATTTATTTAGAAGCCTTTAGCAAGACATTTCCAAATAAATAGGACTGTTACCATCTCAGTTTCCCGAGGTAGCGAATAACAAAGGTAAACAAACCAAAGTACTTTAAATTAAAACTTAGTGAATAAAGGTTTCATTACATGATAATCAAACGATTAAATTAAACTTTCAACACTACAATTACTACGCAGCGGAAATAAAACTTATAAAATAAAATGTGATAAACTAATTAAGTCAGCTAAGACGCCTAAGCCATGGTTAATCCGCACGCATCCCAAGCTCCCAAGTCAGCTAACTCAATACCTGGAAGTCTGCTCCGCATTATGGTTCATCACAGGTGTTCACGAATACACGGTCAACCTAGCGGTTGAGTAGGAATAACTAAACAACAATAAGAACAATATGACAATAATAATGTATGATATGATATGCAATGCATGATGAGCTCATTCACCTGAAACACCCGTTCATCCCGCCAATCCCTGGCCCGGGGTATTCATCATCCCAACCGAAGTTGAGGTATTCATCATCCCAACACAAGGTTGAGGTATTCATTCATCCCTGTGACAAGTCCTGCAGAACCAGCCTGGGGAAACCAATGCAAGTGCTATGATATGCATGAACATCGAATGACAATAAACTCATTCATCCCAGTCACGAGCTGAGGTATTCAATAGCAACACATTCATCTCAGACACGAGCTGAGGTATCCAATAATAATTAATCACAACCGATAATTAATCCAACGAATCAACAATAAATAATTCCACATTAACAATCCATCCAATTTCTCATTAAGGGAGTTGAGTAGTTATCCTACCTTTTCAGCAATAATCCGAATAAAGCAGCTCAAGAAATCCAAACAATAAAGTAGACGATTTCGCTCACAAATCCCTTCACAAAACTGTCACCTAAACATAAATAATAATCACAAATTATTACTAATTCTAATTATATTATATAATAATTAAACTAATTATTAAACAAATTCCAACTAATTATTCATTAATTATAATAATTATATTACTACGTAAATTACTAATAAAACCCCGTCTCAAACCATTAATTAAAGCCCGTCTTTAAAAGTTAACCAAAACTGTCAAACACACCCAACCCAGACACGACATCAACTCCATACAACACCACCAACAAGAAGCAATACCCGTCACACTAGCTACATGATAACGACCACCCCAACTCTGCCCAGCCACCACTGACCCCGGTGGCACCAGCAGCAACACCCGACCACCACAGACCTCCGTTAACGCAGCCCTAACACTCCCTCACGACACCCACATCAAATACCAACAACACCACCCACAACCCGACACTGTACAAACTCAACCCCGAAAACACCACCACTCGCAACCAAAATGCACCACCGTAGCAGGTCACACCACCCCTAATAAGGCCACCTGCAACCGAGGTCAAATGGGTCACGGTTAAACCCAGAAACCGCTGCTCTAGAACCCGATTTTAAAACAACACAACCAACAACTATACATGGCCACCGTGTATAAAGGGGGTTACTACGGCCACCACAACAACCATTACCATACATGGCCACCACTGTTGACACCATTGTCCCACGATGATTCCAAAGGTGGTCCCTTTTCCCCCAACGAGTCAATAACGAAGTCATGGCGTTCGTCTTAAGACGGTCTCACACAAACACAACAACCCCTGTTTTTCCCCTGTTTCACGCGCGAACTCCGGCAACCAACCACCCCAGTATCACCGCCATCGACGACCCATCACCCTGACACCCACCTGTTAGAAATCATATTTCGGTTCATACTAATATCACATATTAGTGTTAAAATTTATAGTCATAAATATAAGATCTTATGCATGCAATAAAATAACATAAGAAAAGGAATCGGGTTTCTCACATTCGACGAAAACGGTTTATACTAATTTGGACACCTTTCAATATTAGTCTTCGTAAAAGATTCCTTTTTAGCTCCTTAGCTCCTCTACTCGATCTATTGTGAGATCGATGCCCAAAGGTTCGTAGCTAGGAACCGATTTCAATACCCGAAAATATTTTATTACTAGAAATATTATCGAGCTAACCTTATTATTTTCACTACTAAAAATTATTACTACTCTAGCAATGTCGATTTTAGATGAGAAAAATTAGATTTTATTTCTCTAGAAAATGTTCTAGAGAGATAAGTGATTTGTTGTATTTTTGAAAAGAATGAATGAATGAATAATAAGAGAAACAATTCTCTTATTCTTCAAAGATGGGGCACGGCTGGAGTGGGATAGAGTGCCCTATGGGTGCCTCTAAATTCTACCAAAAATGCACTTCACAAGATGCATAGGGTAGAGAATACTAATGATGATGTTTCTTGATCATAATTAAGCATGCAACCAATTAACTCCATCAACTACCCTAATGCTCCCATTTACACAGACCATTTGGGATAAAATGGAGTCCATTTTATCTTTGTCAATTTGTACAAATGTAAAATGTCACACATTAACAATGTTCTTGACACATTATGTTATTTTATCTTCATAAAATTCATAATATATAACAACACTACTACAATTATTCTCAAAGAGGATGGTTCAAAACCGTCCTTAACGCGTAAACCAACCGTCCTTAATTCACCCGTCCTCGTTGTTTAAGAGGACGGTTACATTAAAGTCAAACCGTCTTGTTTGTTTTGTAAGAACAGGACGGTTGCCTCTCGGAACCGTCTTCTTTGTAATTTCTAAGAGGACGGGTGCTAACCGTCTTGTTTTGAAACCGTCCTCTACACATTTTTGCACTATTTTTTGAATTTATAGTGGCGCCAAAGTTTCAATTAAATTTCGCGGCAAAGTTTCAAATAAATTTTGCGCCAAATATTCAAATAAATTGCGCGCCAAATTGCCAAATTTTTAATTCAATTTTGCGCCAATTTTTCAATTCAATTTTGCGACAATTTTTCAATCAAATGCCAAATTTTCAATTCAATCCAACTTTTCATTATTCATACCCTATACGACAATAGTCGTATAGCTTAAATATATTCGGCTACATTTTATAAATTCCATAAATTTTCTTACAATTATACCCTAAAACCCAACTATTCAAAACCAAATAAGTTTGAAGCTCCAATAAACAATCTATCGAAAATTTTGACCATAAGCATTAACACAAGTTTCTCCATCCACAAACCATCATATAAATTATCCGATCAGCCTAACTGCTTTAGACGTTGCCATCATATACTTGCGCCTTAAAATCCAATGCATATTTAGCCCAAATCTCTCGCACCTCATCAATTTGCTCAACTGAGTATGTCTTTGGAGCTTTAATCATGAACTACATACAAAGTAACCAAAATAACACAATTAGAATTATTTACGTACCATGTTTAATTTATATAAAATGAAGTAAATATTGAAACAAAATAAACAAATGAAAGGACGTACATTTGGAATAATAGTAATATATCGTCCTCTGATGATCTCCAATATATATCGGCAGACATAATATCCACATCAGACGGTCCCAAAGGGCTATGTAGGACATAAAATCGAAATCATGTCAACTCCAACGTATATAGAATAAGCTATATAATCATGTCAACTACAACGTATCGAAATCATACTTCATATTACTGGTTTTTAGCTTATTTAGGCTTAATTATAGTACAAAACAAAGGAGTCAGACACTAAGCATAGTCATTTTAGCTTATATTTTCAAATTGCAGGATTATGAGGGATTTA
This sequence comes from Silene uniflora, assembly GCA_018983105.1. Classification (NCBI taxonomy): domain Eukaryota; kingdom Viridiplantae; phylum Streptophyta; class Magnoliopsida; order Caryophyllales; family Caryophyllaceae; genus Silene; species Silene uniflora. The sequence continues at coordinate 5,044 of JAGPOY010004008.1, read as the reverse complement.
AAATAATGAATGCAAGTAAATCCAACATATATGGAAATGGGTTAATACATGACTTTCAGGTCTGCTGATCCCCATTTGGAGTAAAGATATATTGAAGGATGGTTATACTGGACAATGGTGGCATGAGGAGCATGGCTTTTACTCTATAGCAAAAGGGTACCATTGGATGAGAGGTGACAAAACTGAGCATGACATGGTGGCTACAATTATGGTAGCTAGCTGCAATTTACCAAATCTGGTGGGTTCGAAACACATGCAGGTTGACACAATCTATTGTTAGACTCGAGTGTGTTTTTACAGTTGATCAAAGTAGTAAGGAGTAAGAATTCATGGTGCAACTAAGTGTAGAAAGAGTGTTGATCAGCTTCTTATTAGTAATGTCAAATACTATATAAGTTTGCGGATGTACACTTGGAGCATGGCCAGTTGAGTGCATGCAAGTTTACATCAACCCCAAGTAAACTATAACAGACTTAATATAAGTAAGCTAACAGACTTAATATAGCAACTGGAGTATCAACTCATCATCATATCAATACCCTACGACCTACATATGTGACCTAAACTAGTTGGTAAAGTCACTCAATAGTGGTGATCGTGACATTTGATCAGCATCACAAGGATTCATAACTGACCAACAAATGAACACATGGTAGACTCTTCAGTTGGGCAACAAATGAACAAATGAACTTTCTTTTTCTCTTATTAATAAGAAGCATGGCCTCTTACATAAAAAAAAAACAGTAAAAAAAGAAATAAAAGCACTATTAGTTGAAGGGGTACCTTTATTATTTTTCATTCAAGCTGTTTGTCTTGGTGACACCCGAAAAATGGATCCATAGAGTTTAGCTTCGTAATTACCTTGTGATAAATATACGGAATAGACTTAGCTTAATTATATTTATGGGTTATTCTACATGGTAACCCTGTGTTTTTTAAAATTCTGGCTGGTAACCCTTCATTTTTCAACCACCCACATGGTAACCCTGAACTTATTAAAAAACGTTTTCTATGACTATTAACTTTTATTCCGTTAAAAAACTCCGTTAGTTTGCATATTTATTGGCACTTGGGCTTGTTTTTTAGAGTTCAAATGCTTAAATGGATAAGTAATTATGGTCTTCTCACCTCAATTAAATAAATAAAGCCCAAATTTTTCTATCAAATAATTATATTCTATGTGTGTTAAGAGTATAATTCATAATACTTTTATTATCGTTATTATTATTATCGTCATTTTTATTGCTTAACAAAGAATACTAAAGTAGTAAATACACCGAAACACATCTTACTTTTATTTTTGTTATAAAAATAATAATAATACAATGTTCATAATAACAATTATAATTCAATCTAATTTATAACAAAAACAAAGGTAAGATGTGTTTCAATATATTTATTACTTTATATTCTTTGTTAAGCAATAAAAATGATGATAATAATAAAATCGATAATAAAATGATTATGAATTATACTTTACCACACCTAGAATATGATTATTTGTTAGGAAAAGTTGAGATTTATTTATTTAATTGAGTTGAGAAAACCAACAATTACTTGGTCGTATAAGTATTTGAAGTCTTAGAAATAAGCACAAGTCCAATAAACATGCAAACTAACAGAGCATCTTAACGGAATAAAAGTTAACGGTCACGGAGAACCCTTTTTGATAAGTTCAGGGTTACCATGTGGGTAGTTGAAAAACAAAGGGTTACCGGCTAGAATTCAAAAAAACACAAGGTTACCATGTAGAAAAACCCTATATTTATTTTACTAAAACAAATGTAAATCTATAAAATAATTGCAATTTCTTAAATCGTATACATGTTTAGCTTACATAGTAATTGTATCCTTCAAAAATTTACGAGGCTCTAGAGTTTTGCGAACCTATAGCAAGCATGACAAATCACTCTAAATTTTTATCTTGAACCATTTCTACCCTTCATACATCACTCTAAACAATTCAGTCTCATACTTTAGAAGAAAGAGTTAGGCAACATATGTTGTTACTTACCTTGCATTGGAAATATTGCGAAATTTGATCCAATAGACATCAGTGAATGCCTCGCATTCATCTGCATCCATAGGTTTACACCTACATAGTTAAATAGCTTAGCAACCTCTATTTACAGTTCTTCTACCACAGCTTCTAATTTTGACACCAAGAGAATAAAGGCTCGAATTGTGTTTCCGGCAAGAATCCAAGATGCTAGGTATTAATCCTTGATGGATTGAACTACAGCTTGATGGATTGAACTACAGGGGGACAATATCATAGAACTCAAAGGCAGAAATAAAAGTGGGGGCAAAGAGTTTTGCTATGAATTGGATGAAAATCATGATCAGCCATATTCTTCTCTGTGTCTGTTTCTCCTCTCTTCCCCCAGATTCCTTATTAGTTTACTACAATCCTAAGTGGTCATCTCCATTCTCCATCCTAACCCACTGCGGATTCTATTGTCATAAAATGCAACATATTGATGTCTGCTAGTTGATGTAGGTGGACATTGTATGGTCAGTGGTGATGTACTTCATGCATAAATTTATTACAAGATTAACATTTCACCAAAAAAAAAAAAAAAACATACTAACTTACAATTTTTTTTCCACCTCCTTAACATAATCGGTCATATCTCCATTCTCAGACTTGTGAGCCCTTAGCTAAATATCGATCAACTTTCTCCAATGGGCATCCCTTCATGGCAAAGTCTGCTTTCTACAAAAAAGCATTTAACTTAAGTTGGCTAAATATTCCGTGAGTATGAATGCAGAAAGTAAACAATTAAAAGTTAACTTACAACTTTCTTTTCAATTCCCCGATATCCTCCTTGAGAACCATAGTATTGTGCTTGCCTTTGAGCCGCATTCTTCTTATTTTTCTCACTAATGGCCTTTTTTTCATCCCAAAATATTGTTTCACATTGTAGAATCATTAATTTGCAGCCACAAAAATAGAAAAAGTATATCACTATTGATCATGAACCTACTTGATCCACAATAGCATATCAGAAATATAACAGACCAAAACATAGCATGCTCAACAGGTCTATCTATCTTCAACAAATCAGATCATGAAGCTACAACTAAGGTTTCAGGTTTAATACCGAATGACGAATACTCAAATTGAAATTTTTATACGCCAATTTCATTGTCCATCACCTCATCACTAGTTTGCTCCATTAACAATCACATCTTATATGAAGGCAGCTAAATATTATGAACAAGTGGTAATGCATACTATTAAAGCACACTTATACAAATTATTTACGTTAACTAGAATAGGGTGAAGTAATCACATAAGCACATACTCAAACAGTAGTCCCTCCAAGTTTTATAGCCAACAAACAATGCAAATACACCTTGAACTCATTCGTAAGCTACAAACTTACCATCATTACATACATTGTCTTATACCATGTCATTACTTTTACGGTCAGATTCATCAAAATATCACTTTACATGTTAAAGCTTAAGGTAGCAACACATCAGTAGCAAATTAACAAGCGCCCACTAATATATAAGATTTAGTGAAATCAATAGCTACCTCTTAAACATATCGAAAAATTCAAACCGACATATGCACGTAAATGCATCCACATCAACAATCAACCTTTCATCCCTTCTTTTTCCCAAAAATATTCACCTGCGTTCCATGCTACTGGTAACTTCTTAGAGTAAGGTTGTAAATCTAACTGATTTTTCTATACAATTGATAATTGAATTTACATTAACAAAGTTGAGTTTACTCCTATTAAACATGATCTAGTAAGTATACACATAAGCTAAAATCAGAAGAACTTAAACACACCAGATAATCACTTGAAAGAAAAAGTACCAATTAGGTATAAATTGAGGCATAAAATACTTATTTACACAAAATTCGACAGTAATATTGAAAGGAAATTAATAGTGAAACGAAATAAATTAGATAAAATGAAATTACCTTGGATTTTGGCACAAATTTAGGGCGATCGCGGGCGATGATGAAGAAGAACGTAGTGGCGGTGGTTTACGAGGAGTGCTGGTGGTAGCGTCTGATGCGATAGTGGTGACGAGAGGCGTGCTGGTGCTAGCGTTTGACAATCGAGCTGCTAGGGTATTTGTTTGATGGTGGTTGTGAAATAAGAGTGTTTGAATGAAAGGAAAGGAAGGCCAGAATTCTGACCATCGGGTTTCTATTAGACGCTGGTAGACGGTTAAGTAAACGACCGTCCTGTTTATTTGTTAGAGGACGGTTTTATTGACCAACCGTCTTGTTACATTTACAATGAGGACGGTTGTTTCTATTAACTGTCCTATTGACGTAATCACTAATGGCGACAAATTTTTTGACCGAAATAAGACGGTCATGTCCCCAACCGTACTCTAAGAGGCGTCCTCTTTGAGAATAATTGTAGTAGTGCAATGACATAATTAAATAATTTCACTAGTAATATCATAATTACTATCTTATAAAATGTGTCATCTAAATATAAATTACGACAACTCGTAATTATATCGTACTGTTTATTCATGTCTTGATTGTTTCGTAAACAATAACCAATTTATGAGTAATAAAACAATTTAATTACTTAGACGGAATCTTATTTAATCCAATTACAATAAGACCGTCAATTCACTCGTAAAATCAATTTCCGTAATAAGGTATTAATTAACCCGTATCCCATACGATTAATTAAATAATCAATTGAAATCGAATTCCCTTAAGATATGACCTTAAAGGGATCAACCGATCTAAACACCATCATATGACAGTAATCTCAAACTCTAGTAAGCCAATCATTACTGATAAATGTCGATCAATTGACTAGGAGTAATATCCGAATTTGTATTCTTAATATGAGATTTTAAGTACGTAATTAGAAATTACTATGACGCATTATTGTCGAGGACGTATCCTCCAACAATCTCCCACTTGTCCGCGACAAGTGTGCGTCACCAATTCTCTTGTCCTATTACTATCTCCCACTCAACGCAAGGTGTCTTGAAGGTCGTACTTGCATTTGATCATATCATGAGTGGTTTTCTCGATCTGGAGAATGAA